>JACXSJ010004889.1:0-10446 GCA_014851325.1 Pentalonia nigronervosa | reverse complement strand
ATTGTTCCATCGGAACACTATCGAATTAGTATATATATTTATAATATTACCATATTCCCACGTTTTACTAGCAAATTTTTAAATTTCAATACTTTGAGACTTTACGACTCTTTGACTCAAAGAACATTAGTTACTGTATGTACCTATTAACTATTAGTTACTTTATGTTCATTTTGGTTCATTTTACAAGAAGTAAATTTGTTATTTAAATATAATAAAAATTAGCTTTATCTATCATATTATCTAGATAAATGTACAATATATTTATCTTTATCTGTATCTAAATAAATTTATATAAAATTATCTCATCTTATCTAGATAATTCGATAACATTTTTACTGCATTGAACACTGCACTGATAGATAAATATTCATCGGGACTATCAGCTTCTTTTTATCATCATCTTCCTCGGGTTTTTCGGGTTGGTACCTATATAATATAACATTTTCTGCAAATTTGTTTATTAGTATAAACTTAATTTTTATTTATGTGTAATGTGTGATATTATTTTATGCATAACATTTCACGTTTACATTTTAACACTAATATATTATTTTGCTATAATCACACAATGCAACTTTGAATTTTCCGATATCCACTTCTCGAAAAGTTACCCGTACTGTGTAAATTGAAAAAAAGAAAGTTACACTGAATTTAATAATGGTTACCATTTCACGAAATTAATAAAATATGTGTCTATTATTACGTGAACCTTAAAACGACTTATAATAACATTATATTATGTTCGAAATCCGTGAAACTGAAATCTATTTTGTGAAAAGTGCGATGATTACACTGTGCGAGTGCGACATATAATATAATTATTACCCTGCTACAATAATCATCAAAAGGAAATAAATTCGCTTGAAATCACATTGCATAATATATTGTAATGCATTGTGTTTACGTATTATTTATTGTATTATCGTTTAAGAATATTAAATTAAATAATCGATGACTGGAATTTTTTATTTCTTAGTCATCCCTCGACGCATTTGACTGCGTCTGTGTGTTATGTGTATACGAAAATAGTTAATCAATAGCCATTTTATATTATGTACAAAAAAAAAAAAACTAAATGTGTTCAATTTATTCTATTCCTATAGATTTTTGGGATTGTTTCCGAATACCTACACGTTTACGAAACTATTGGCCGAGCAAATAATTAACGAGAGATCGGACAGGTCAAATCATAACAATAACATGCCAATGGTTATATTCAGACCATCGATCGGCAAGTATTTATTATCATATTATTACTACAATTTTACATGTCAAATAGGTGCTTATATATAGTAGACATTAGACATATAATAATAATGAATTATGGACCGCGATGACTGCACTAACATTGTGAGAAAAAAATAGTCAATATGATAGAACCAAAACTGTATACAGAGGAGGGAAAGTCTCTCGATTTTTAAATAACCAGTTAACTATCCCAGGTCAAAATTATGTTTACCAGACAAATATACCATATATATATATTTTTTTATTATTTACTATAATTTATAAAACTGATTTTTTTGAAAATCGTGTGCTTATATTATTGCAAAAATTAATTTTAAATGAATAATATTCATTATTCAATTTAACTAATGATTTTTTTATTTTATTGGTATCTATATCCACTGTAACTAGGATTCTGAATTTGAAATATTTCACTTAAAATTGTTCAATTGAAATATTTCAAAATTGAAAATTTCATTATTTCTAAAACATTTTAACGGAAGTATGAAAAGTACTTTTTTACTTTTAAACGTATTCGGTTGTAGATGATTAAGAATGATTATTGATTGCAGAGTGAATTGTAAATGACTTATCAATTAAAATTATAATAATAATAAGATGATAATGGTTATAAATAAAGTACAGAATATATAGTATTATATTATAGGTTATCAATTATAAATTGTGTCCATAATCTCTATTGGCCATCGTTTATTAATTATATATAAATTTATTAGATACAATAAAACCACTTTAAAAAATGTTCTCTTGCTATATGACAATAAACATTTTTTTTTGTTTTTATTAGGTCTCACTATATTGGTCAGGTAGTACAGTTTTGTTTTTAGGCTTTATGGGTTCTCTGTGATGTATTTATAAGGGAGTACTGGCTTCTGATATTATGTTGAGATAAATAATTACGCAATATTACGAATTAGAACAAACATTGAAGGGTTTTCTTTCCCAAATATTTTATATATAGCTTGAAGTGTAAAAAACTACTGACATTGCCAACGAAATCAGATTAAAAAAAGACGGTCGAGTGGGTATCAATCTGCTGTACAGTAGTTAGTGTTGAACGGGTCACAATAATGGATGTGTTAAATTTGAATTCAATGATATTGTGGTGCGAATCCTTATTGCCAACTCAGAGGATGTCGACCGACTCGGCTACATTTAATAAATTAACAACTTTAATGAATCCTAATATAGGTAAATGACCTAAAATGAATTGCGCTAGGCACCGCAACGCGGGTCAAGGAGGCGAGAGGACATCTTGTAGTATATGAAATAATAAATAAATGCGTAGTGTACATTATAATGACGGGCCGGAAACACCGCCGTACTATTGTTCAAAAAGACAACGATAATATTATGCTACGGCATACGCCAATATGATGGGCGGCCACTAACAACTTACTCAGAAAATATACAAGGCAACATCATACTGATGATAATATACAAATAATGGTAGTATTGATAATCAATTTACAATCACCGGTTTCTGTTATCATGGCTACTGACAGTGGTACCACTCGTCGCTCTCTCCGGCGGCTCACGACTGCTGCACGTGGCGAACTCCGACAAGGAAGATAATCCAAAATAATAACGGTCCGCCAATGTTCAATTGGGAGGGAATACCACACGCGTCGTCGATTTTACAAGCAACAAATTTCAAAGCGACGGCCACAAAAGGCAACTAAAGGCCACTGTCACGACCACGGACTAAACGCGCGACGAACAACGGGTTGCTCCGACGTAATCGATACGTAAAAGTTATACGACGAAAAGGAATATCGAACACGGCTGGACGGAAATCACGTCGCAAAACACAATGCGGCACAATAATAATACTTTCCAAAGTTAGTCTACAGGAGCACAGATCCGGACGCTCCAAAGCTAACGTAGCGCGGAGATGGGATGTTGCCGTTGTGACCTTGCAACGAAGACTGCAATATAGAAGTCGTAGAAGTTCGCGGTGAGACGGCTTTAATAGAAAGATATTGAATCGGCCGGGCGGAAGGTGTAGAATATTCCAGACGTCGAAATCGTAATAACCGGTGCCGATTGTCAATAAGGTTTTCGACGGCCCATTACGATTATATGATATTGTATATATATACGAGGTTTGTTCAAAAAGTATCGCGAATTTCGTGTTTTTTCAAGAATTATTTATTTATTCACGAATATCTATTTTGTCCCTTTCAAAGTAATCCCCATCAGACATTATACACTTGTGATAACGTTTTTTCCAATCCTCAAAGCATTTTGAAAAATTATTTTTTATGATCTTGTTCAGCTCTTCCTTCGATGCCATCTTTATCTCCTCAATCGTGGCGTAGCGTCGTCCTTTCATGGGCCTCTTCAGTTTCGGTAACAAGAAAAAGTCTGGGGAATACGGTGGCTGCGGCATTATTAGAGTGTTGTTTTTGGCCAAAAATTCGCGCACAAGTAACGATGTGTGAGCAGGGGCATTATCATGGTGCAAAAGCCAATTTTATTGGCACACAATAGCTCACTCACAATAGCTGTCAAAAACTGACTGGACATTCAAAATGGCCGAAATTGTCAACATAAGTAAGGGTCATGAGTACCAACATAACGCAACCAAAAGATCAAAAATCGAACATACGTAGCCCGCGAAAATTCAAAATTCGCGATACTTTTTAAACATACCTCGTATATGTATCGATGTCTGACAGATGTAAAACCATTGTACCCATACGAAAAACGATTCTGAACGAAGACAGACAGTCAGCCTAGAATACTAAAAACATTTTTCGACATAAGGGTTATTAAAGTAATTTATTATATAAGTTATTTATTTGCTATTAGTAATACGATTGCATACGAATTGTGTCCCGCGGCAATTTTTTTTTCCTAATTGCGTCCAGGGTTTTTTGGAGATCATACTAATTGCGTCCCGAATTTTTTTTAACTTTCATCGGCACCAATTGCATCTCGTATATAATAAAAACTAAACGATATTTTCCTTATCATTTTTATACAGACTTAGTACTGTTTATAGTAATAATTACTACTACAGGTAGGTTAAAAATATTGTTTTTGCTTATTATATTAATTTTGTTTTTATATTTTGTAATAAAATTGTAACTGTATAAAAACTATTATTGTTATTGGTAAAAATATATTGTTTTTATATGTATTCTGTAGTTTTAATTTTACAAAAATATTATAGTAACAGTAAAAATTTAAAAGATAACTTTTTTGTGAATTCAAGTCTACTAATTTTTTTTTTTTGATTGAAAATCTGCCATTGCTTATTATTTTAAAAATTGTTCTTTATTAATTATCGAGGTTCTGCGGTTGTTTAAGTGAATGCTACGTTGTTTTAAATAAATATCAGTTTAAAAAATTAACAAATCCTATAAAGCTTTCATATATTTGTAAATCCACTGTATATCATACACAAATCGATAATTGTTCTTCTCTATAACACTTAACCAATCACGCATAATACAAAATTAGTGATGTATTTACAATTTTTAATATTTTGATAATCTAAAATTATATTAAACAATACAGTGTAATTAAATGTGTTATCATAATAATGTAACTATATTCATATACGTATAAGTATAAGTAAAAAACACTGGAGCTATTTAATATTATTTTGCTGCATCACATATTATGGTAAAAAACCAACATTGACTATATGGTTTAAGATTGTTTCCTTAACTTGATTAACACATATTTTTATCAGCTCTTCTTGAACTTTCCAGCTACTTAAGTTAATGTTTTGTATGTAACTATGTTCAAAATCATGTTTTAAAACTAGTTTACATAATTCTTTAAAATTACCTAAATATAATTAATTTCTAATAAGAATTGAAACAAGCAAACAAAAAAAAAAAATATATTGCCCATAACTCTAATAAATAAAAAAATAAACCTCGATTTATAAATTATAAATCAGATTATAGATTATAAATTAATCGTGTCCTCTGAAGTAATTCCTTTTTTCCTAGATATAATGCTATATCAATAAAATGCATAAATAATTGCGATTTTTGACGATTTGTTGTTATTGAAAGGAACTCAATTTAGATATTATTGACCTATTTATTTTACTGTTTTTATATTCAACCATTCTGGTAAAATTATTAAAATGAGTTTTAGTAAATTCATGATATTTTAATTTAGAGGAAATCTACAGAAAAAAATAAATAAATACCAATCATATGTAATTATTTTCAATTATTGAAAAAGTTTATTAAAATATTATATGTTTACATAATAAGTTTAATTGTAAAAATAACTTGTCTCTTCCAATTAGAAATTCCAGTAATAGTAAAAGTGTTTTCAAAATTTCCATAGTCATTTGAAAAAATACGGCAAGTAATGCAAATACTATATTCGTTTTAATGTTATACCCGAGCCAATCAAAATGTGTATAATAAACTGATGTAAATGAACGATTTTGTGTGCCAAATTTGATTTTTGGATAAACCTAAGTTTAATTTAATAATCAAAGAATAGTATTTATCGATAATAAAGTATTTTAAATACACCTAGATTATTTCTAGTTAGTTTTCTATATTTTGAATTTTCTGTTGATGATATAATTCCATCTTTATAAAAAATATTTTACTTTATATATATTCTATTAATTTCAGTAATATACAGTATATCGGTTTAAACTATTTTATATTTGCTTACCTTTAATATAGATCTTATAGGATCCGAGTCCATATCTCCAAGATTCGTATCTAAACTACTTACAAATGTTGAGTTAGATAAAAATGAAAAGGGTTTATCGACGGGTCTGTCCTAAACCTGAATGGTTTTTGTTTGAGTGCAACATGGATCTGGATCATCTACTTGTTGATCATTTTGTTCTTGAGAATATCCACATTGTTTGTAAGCAGAAAATCTTCTTTTTTTAGTAACTTTAAGAAATTTAAAAATATCAAATACTTTTTTTTTATCAATTATAAAAAAATTAACTATTAAACTTTACAGTAAAAATATAGATATTGTTAATATGGCAATAATAAATAATAATCACACAACTCACTTGATTAATAATGTATTATAATGTTCAAACTACAGAGTAAAGAGACAAGTTACAAGTAAACTGTATACACTCCACAACTACACAAGTGTCATGTATATTGTTGCTTTCGATAAAATTATCGATTGATATAAAATATAGATTATAAACTATATCAACTTTCACCGTAAAGAGTTTTATCTGTTATTTGAGCATAAATCTAAAAATAAATACGATACATAACTATTGGAAATTATAACTGATAAGCTGCAATAAATGTATTATATTATATAAACATCAATAAATATTAAATTATTTTATTGATTGTAATTAAAAGGTTTCAATAATTTTAATAAACTTCAAGTAAAATCGTTTTAAAACTGGGGGTCTATGGAAAAAACTGGGGGAGCTAAGCCCCCCTCCCACCAAGCCCCCCCCCACTAATTGCGCCTATACAGTTGATCATTTTGTCAGGATGAAGAAACGCCGAAAAAATATTCCAGGTATTTGAATCACTGTCAATTTTATATTCAGAACTTAGATCAATTGATTGTATTTTCCTATACCAGCTTCTTTGACCTAAATAAAATCAGCATCTCTTCAGAGTTATTGAAGAACAAACTGACAAAGTAGCCAAATGTATTGCCTTTTCAAAATCTGTAAACACTCTTTTTGGAGAAAATTTTATATTGATTTTATTATATTTAGAAAAAATGTGGAAAAATGCCTTTTCATAAGTTTTTGATTCCTTATCAAGAAGAAAAAAAAAATAATAGTAGTATATGTATATTTACCATTTTGTAAGTCATGGACTGTGAAGAATTGAGTAAAAAGGATTGGGTAACTTTTAAAAGTTCATTAACAAAAATTGTTTCAATATTGCTTATAAACGTTAAGTTACACTTACACGAAAATAATAAAATATTTGATTCCTTATATTTATCAACAAAAAGTTTTCACTATAGTTCGTTAATAAGAAATCGCTCGTATTGTTTAACGAAGTATGCAATTCCTCCAAACTTTTTGGTAATTTGGGCAAAATAAACGATCGTGCGTAGTGCATATTTTTTCTGATCAATTGTAAATTATATGTAATTATTAGTTAACGAATCTACATCATGTGTAAGTAATTCACAATTAACTATTTTACTTGATTTTTCACAAATATCGTCAATATCTTTTCGTTTTAATTTATTACTCACAATTTGACGGTTTAATATTTCGTTTTTTTTCATTATGACTATGATCAATAACTTGTTTGACTACATCATTATCGGAGTTCAAATGAATGTAAGCTGTACAAGTTTTTTTACAACACCACCATTCTAAATTATTTTTTTAAATACTTGTGGAAGCGAAATTTATACGCACCAATCACAAATAAATCCCGTTTTTTTCGTTATACATAGTTTTAATTTCACTCGCCATAGTTAAAAAATTGCTTTAAAATAAGTAACACGTGTAAATAAGTGAACCGTTAACGCTGCACAGCGATAATAATTATGTTTGTCTACAGGACGTAACTCACAGAAAATTATCAAAGCTTTAACGTAATCGTTTTTATTAAATCGATAATACTAAAATAATTCATAATAACCAATAATTTTGTCTTTAAACATTTAAGAGATCACAGGTATTGCAATTCAAACGTGTTCAAGAAAAACCCGGGACGCAATTAGTATTATATCTTTTTATACCTTTTTATACGGGACACAATTCGTAAGCAAGGTAATACAGTAGGTTGAGTTCATTTTTTGCCGAAAACATTTCATTTTAAAATGTCATTGGTTGTATAGCATATAATAATAATAATACACTTAAAAAGTTGCAGGTACAAATGAATATTTTTAAATTACAGAGATTATATCATGGTTATTCTTTGTTTAAATATTTAATTTCGTCTAAATTTGAACTCAAAATGTCTATAAAAAAAAAAAAACAAGTAAATATATTTTTTAGATTTTTTGGTTACAATATTAACTATTTATGAAAAACTATGTTTTAAATTTTCAACCCTCGGCTATAAAAACTGCTTATTTTATACATTTTTATCCACAAAATAATTTGCAAATTTTCGATCAATTTCATAAAATTTGAACTTTAAATGGTTATAAAATACAAATCATGCCTATGTATCTTTTATATTTTTAAATTACTTATGAAGAATATTGTATTAAATGTTTAACCAAGATTTTTGACATGGCAAAAAATTATTTATCAATAAGTATAAAAAAAAAAAAATAACTAAACAAAATAAAAATTTTCAAATGTTTATAAATAGCTAAAAAAATTTAACATATTTTAAAAATTATACCATGTATAAAAAATTCTCAAATAAACGTAACTATGTTTTTAGTAACTAAGATTAATCTTTTTTGATTTACAATAAAATAAGAAAATTGTTAATTTACTGGTGATTATCAAATGTCGCAAACATTCTAACTTTGAACGCTTATAAAAAACACTGTGACTATATATTTTCGATTTTTTTTAATTAGAATATGATCAAATTATAAGAACCTTGTAATAATTTTCAAATTTTTTGACCTTGCAAAAAATGCTTAATCACCACTTGTAGAAAAAAATACATAAAATAAATTAAAATTTTAAGTGGAATAGCTTGAGAAGGATCAAAATATTTTGAAAATGCTAACAATCATGGAAAATGGCCATAAAAATATTTGTTAAAAATCTATATTATCAACATTTATTTGTTTTTAAGTCACTACAAATAAACAAAATCGATTTTGTCAATAAACTAGTTTTACATAAAATGTCTATAAAAATACTTTTTTATTTTTTTTTTTTTTTGCTATTTCCTGACGTTTTTGAAAACTACTGTGAGTTTTTAAATTTGACTTCTTAAAATTACTAACAAGATTCAATTTGTTAGCAGAAACCAACCCCAAAATTGAAAATTGAAGCATTTTGTAAATACTTTCCACAAACTCAAAAAATAAAAATAAAAAATACACATCATTGTAAAATTAATACATTAATCACTACGCTCAAAATCTAAAATTAAACAAAAATAAATAATAACAAGGTTAGAACTTGTAAAAAGTTTAGGCGTGTATTAAAAAAGTAGTAAAAGCCTAATCTTTGACTGGCATGTTTGATTGATTTATGATTATATTTATATTATATATTTTTTTATTTAATACGATTCATTAGTGACTCGACGCTTATTTGATTTTTTGTTTTATTTGACAAACAAATTTATGTTTGACTTACGATTATATTTGTATTATCTATTTAATTATTCATTACATATATTGTATTATTGGTCATATTTACTTTTGATCAGATTCAATGTATAATATTTGCTTTTTTTGATACACTATAATTTACTATAAACACATCTGACTAATAAATTGTTATTTATTTAAAATTAGTAGTTAATTAAGAACGAACCCCTGATAAAATTACGCTAATTGGTACCATTTTTACTAGACACAACTCGTGTGCTCCCAAACTGTATACTACTATCTTTTTTTAACAATGTTGTTTGTAGATATCTTTGTTGTTATCCCTATCTCTCACTCTCTCTGACGCACACTCACATTATTGTTAATGGGTATAAATCATAGACAATGTAAGAATGGATAGGCCACTCTTGTATTGTAAATAAAATAAGAGGTCACGGTCCGGAACATGGACGAGAGACAGAGACTGCTTTTATATATCTCACTCACTCCGGAAAGGGTTTTATCATCAATTATATTTGAAATATTATTATTATTGGTAAGACCACTTTGAAATATCAAAATATCAAAATGCCCATTCTTGCGTGATAAATTTTGGTTGCCTATTCATTCCTATCTATGGTATAAATATACCTAATCTGTATGTTTTCTTCTTCTAATAATATTGCCCCCTCCCCCTTTGACTACTCTCTCGCTATCCATTTATTTACAAGTGTGTGGTACACATACAATATGAGCCATAATAATGCTGTGGTTTGGAATGAATGCGTTCAATTTGATACCCAGGTACGTACGAATGCGTTCATGATTACATTTCACTATTTTTTTTTATATATTTATTTATTATCATAAATTATATAATGCAAAATGCTATATTTAATTGCATGACTATATATCTTTATTAAGTTAATAGCTTGTGTTAGAGATAGAGAGTAATTGATTAAATAACTAATAACTATTTCTTAAAAAATAGATAAAATTATGAACAGAAATAGG
>JACXSJ010004888.1:0-10451 GCA_014851325.1 Pentalonia nigronervosa | reverse complement strand
ATCAACGCACACAAGTCAATTATCGAAAAATACATAAAATAAAAATGGGTTGTGTAGTACACGATTATTTATAATAACGTATTATGGTGACTCAGTAGCAACCATCATGTTACACCTGCTATATGCTCTTATACATTATAAATATATAACATGAATATAATATGAATAGATATGGAGGCCTGTTTAGCGGATGAAATCGTTAGGCTCATGCCTACACTGATTGATTCTGTACTCTTAAATAGACCTAAAATATATTTGTATATCGTACGAATTATTTTTTTTTTAATCAGGCCTTTCCTGAATTTTGATCATGGAGACGCCTCTGTAAATGTATGTATATCGATAATTGTAGTAAACTATACATATATTTAAATACATAAAAGAATTGTGATTCTGTATGATATTATGAAATATATATATATTCCATATGAAATTTAAGAATACAATAAAAAAACTGAAGATGATGACGTAACAGCATTTACGACATTTATAACGACAATATACAATAATATGTTTGTGGTATTTATGCTTGTGAGACTGTGTTATCCTTTGTATTAAAATTTTACGAACTGAATGTATTATATGAATTACTTAGTGCGTACATTAATTTTACTTATAATATAGATTTGGATTTATCTGGTTTTACATAAAAGCTTTTTAAATTAAGATCTCGAAGATTATTTTTTGTGTAAAATAAGAACAAAATAAGATTATTTAAATTTATATTTAAGGAAAATAAGAACATTATTTGAAAAATCCAGTATGATCGGAATCCTTAAATGTAGGTTAAAATTAATGAATTGAAAATGTGTTTATATGATGATTAGATAAGATACATACTGTGTAAAATAACAGAGTATAAAATATTTACAATGCCACTTGAAAATTATTTTTGTAATATAGTAATTTTTTATACCTACATTATTATATTATATAAAATATTTTAAATGACAAATTTTCGGTTTTATTAAAAAAAAAAATTTTAAATTATAATTTTCAAAATAAAAACATATAGAATATAATATTTACACATTTTAAATTAATATATTTATACTCTAAATGACTTACCAAATTGCATTATAATAGAGTAGTTGACCATTCCATATTTAGCTACACAATACATAATATATCATATATTTATTGTTACTTTCTGTTACACGCTGATTCGTTTAGTGCCTATTTAATACTAATTGATTGATTAAATATAAAGATTATTATACAGTTTTCCAATTTTAATCATGATTGTAAATAAAAAGTTGATGAAATCTTGAAATAATAACATGATGTCATTATAAATATTTACAACAAAGTTTTTTTTAACATAAAAAAAAAATGTAATTTGTAACCTACGCGAAAATCCAAGCATTAATAATTCACCTGTATGTTTGACATAAAAAATATTAACAAAAATTATAATTTTTTGATTAAATTGATTTATGAAAATGTATTGTAGTCAAATAGATATTAATCAGAAAATAATTAAATTGTTGGTTCTAACTGTTGTAATGCTAATTAAATACTAGCAAATGTGGGTTTTTAGAAAAAAAAGTAGGCAATTAGGTAATCATCACTAATCACTTTGCTGAACAGCAGGTTAATGAAATAAGAATTTTTTATCTTCTTGATCCATGTTGTCGGGTATATCTAGAGAATTTGTTGAAATATTTATTGTTAATAAAAATTTCAAATGTAATGTAATCTTGTTGTGTTTGTCACAATCGGGCCAGTGTTGTGTTCTACAGCGTTCAGACAACCTTTATGAAGGATAGGATACATGGATATTCAAAATAAATTATAAACTGGTTGTAAATATATCCTTTATATAGGTCCTATTATATTTCTCCTTATTATTATTGTTTGATTATAGTTTATTAAAATAGACATTTTAATATATTTTAAAAATCTAACACTTAATTTTGCTTTTTGATATTACTTATTACACGTCTTGATAATGTTAATAACACTTAACACTTTGTAAACACTTTGAAACCAAGGTAAATAGTGTAAACACTCCCTATTTTACATCGTATCATTATGATAGTGGGCCGAAAAAAGTACACAACTTATAACAGCCAGCTGGTGCGCTGACTAGCCGATGAGGTCTCAAATATACTAAAGTTGTGGCGCATTATATATTTTAGCATGTACTCTTATTGCATTTAGTAATTAGTAATTAAAAGAGCTATGGAGTTTATGATCTTATTATCAATATTTTAAATTTTAAATAGTCTAATTTAAAACTTATAATCTTTATTTATAAAATAAAATGTCCTAAGTGACTGACTTATAATCAACGTAGAGCCGAACCTATAAGAGGTATCGATTAAACATTTTGATGGTTAATTAAATGAGAATTTCACTATGTACCAATAAAGAATTATTCAAAATTTTGATTTTAAGTGGCTGAAATCATCAAAAAACACCATTTTACTTATACATTGTATACCTAATACATTGATGAGTAATCGCTTATAAGCCGTGAGCTTCTATCTATACATTATACATGCATTACATTTTATTTACAGGTTCTAAAACATCTAAGCTATAATAAATTTTATTGTGTATGCCGTGTAATAATATAATATGCAATCGACGATTTATAATACGTTACACAAATTTTTTAATATTTTTTATATAATCTTGCCAGATTTGCCAGATAACAATAACACACACATTTTTGTACTTATAACCGGCAACAACGGGTAATTCAGGATTAATATTGGTTACATATTATTATATTACTATTTTTTTTTCAAAAATTTATTTATAAAATAAACAAATATTTGGCAAGGAAAACGCTGGGCGCGATAGCAATAGTATATATATATGATACTTTTAATTCATATATTTAAAATTACAAGTAGGCAGGTAGTTGTTGAAAATTATATAAATTTTGATATTTTTTTTTTTTTTTTTTAATAGTGTTTTTCTTGTATGATATTTGATAATTATGTCTTTTGCATGTAAATATCTTTTTGGTGTTAAATAGAAATTAATAATATAGGTATATAGTTAATTCATTCTGATGTTACAGACGGCCAACCAATTCTTAGAATGACTTCAATATATTTTTACAACAATAAACATATTATGACAAAAAAAAAAAAAAAAAAATACCAATACAAGTAAAGAATAAATTTATCATTACTCTCAACTAATATATTTTAATATGACAATGATTAAAATAAATTGTAATTTTTAATTATAACACAAATAGGTAGACAGCATGTTCATATCTACATTTGACTTCACAAATCAATATTCCAAAATAAAATGTGCATAATTATCAATAATTGTATAATTGAATATAGATTTATGTTAATCAAAATCTATCTAAGTTATTCATTATTTAAATGTAATTGATATTTTATATTTCTATAGCTTTGCAAGATGCATTGTGCATTGTATTTTCGTATAGGAATATGAACATTATGAGAACTTTTCGTGTAGTCAGCACTCCCGGTGGCAATCACAACTGGTGTACATTATTCAATCAATTTATAATAAGAGTGTTTACACCTCTATATATCGAAATTGTTCGAAACATTCTGGAATCACTTGAACAACCCTGATAAATCTTCAATTTCTATCCATGTTCTTCTTATTACTTCCGGTCAATACAGACTTGTCGTAAAACCGTGTGATTGGGTTAGTCGTTATCATTAAAAATAAGAAATAAGTAGCTTAAATGTAAACTAAATTATTAAAAATATCATTGCGTATACCAAAAGTATACTATTACTTGTAAAAGTGTTAAATTCTGGTAAATAATATTTTTGAATTATAACCAAATAATGAATAAAAATGTTATCAAAAACTTTTTAGGTTATACTAAGAATTTTTTTTCTAATTACAGTGGTCGCCGCTTATTAGACTCATTTTGGGACCTTACCATTTGAGTCCATTAACCGAATAAGTCAATGAGGCGAATGACCCAAAAAAAATTTTTAAAATGCCTAAATTTAAAAAATATTTATTGAGATTCAAAGTATGTATAAAAATAAAAATCTAGCTATACGCAATTAAAAATAAAATAATATGTAAGTATGTAAAATCTAATTAATTTTTTGATAAAAATCTTTATTAACCGTTGTGTGAGTCGAATAGACGAATTTTTTGCTGTGTGATAGTATATGTGCAAATCGGGACCAGCCGTTTTGAGTCCAATAGGCCAATGAGTCAATTAACCGTAAGTCCAATAAGCGGCGACCACTGTATTACCAAAAGACCCTACTTGGAATTTTTATTATGCTAGACAAAAAAAACACGTACCATTGTAAAATTAAATATTTATATATTGATCGTTTCGCTCAGAAGCAGAAAATTTGTCAAAAAAAATTATCATATGAATTTATTAACGTTGAATTATTACATAGTAAAAAAAGGCCAAATATTACTAAAATAATATCATTGTTATGTGTCATAAATAAATTGTAAATTTATCATACTCATACAAATACCCCTTACATCTGCATTCTAGACATAAACAAAATTAACTGAATTAAACAAATATAAAGACATTTAAATGTGTCGAATGTTATTGGATGGATAATAACATACATTATAAACCCATCTATATTATATTGATAAATAATACATTTTTGTGCTAAAAATATCAATAATTTTAATTATGGGACAAATTTACAAATGTACTAATCAATAATTTTGCCGTACAAAGATACCTAAGAAGGTACCTAAATACATATGTACATAAATACAGACAACATGATCATAATATTTGTTCAAATAATAGTGACCTACTTTAAGTATTAAACATTGAAAAGTTCTTTACGTTGGATTTAACCGAATTTCAAGAAAATATCAAATGTCTCATTAATATATATTTACTCGTAAGTGACTTTTTATAAACACTGATTTTTATTTGATTAATTTGGCGAATGTTATTTAAAATCATTTTACCGACATTATCGTAGAACCGTAATGAGGTCTTAAACTATTAATAATAAACTATAATTATATTGCAAAATTCTATGTAAATAAATTGTTCATATATTTTATTTCTTTCATATAAAATCAGTTTATGTGATATTTTTATAATATTAATTAATTGAAGTGTTTATATGTTAAATTGTTTATTTTAGGTGAATAATTTCCACCTAGGACAATCAAGTCAATTTTATAGATTACTCTAAGGATATATATATTATTATCTCCAATATAGTGATTTTGTTATAGAAAAATAAATAAGGTATTTAAATATTTTGTATTTGATATCTACATTTATTTTATAATATAGAGGTAAGTACATGGTTGAAAAATGGTTATTTGGCTGTTAATCATTTACTTATATAATAATATATAAGTAAAATGTTTCTTATGTAGATAAATTAATTTTATATTTAAATATAATTAAAAAATTATCAGTTATTACTTTGTAGTTTTCTTTTAATTGTATTTTCATTATCATCATTACAACTTATATTAAATATTACAGTTAATGTTAATAAAACTTTATAAAAAATCATAATAATTTATTGTACGGATACCTACACAGAACGATAGACTTGTAAAAAATAATATATGATTATTTTCTGAAGAGCTAAGTACAAAATAACAATATTGTGATTATAATAACTAACAACTAAGTAAATATTTCATACAAAATACGTAGTGGTTTTTATATTTTAATTCAAAATTATTTATTAAATTGTGTAGCTATGTGTACATAGTATGTAGAAAATACGATAACATACAACCATTATAAACTATGTGTGCACAATTGCAATTTATTTAATTTAAATGTGCTTCATTCCACAAACTGAAATCGTAGTTTTTATACTATTTAAATAATTGTTAAATAATATAAAAATTTAATTCAATTTGTAGATTAAAATATTAACATTTTTAATAATCTCAACTATGGAGAAAGGCACAACCGTTATGTTAAAAATACGGGCAATTTAGTAAACATATGTATATAATGTTTTATGTGGTGACTAGGGAGATGAGAGATAATAATATTTTTTTATACTTATGAACGGGTGATATACGATTGCGAAAGTTTTTGTGAGCGTTTCTTCGACCGGCGTTGCGAAATTTACTGTTTGTAATTATATTTATTTAATATAAACGGAATTAAAATTATTTCTCTAAATTTTGTTTTGTATTCAAATAATAAAATCATATAATAAATAATAATAATAATAATACCTAAATTCTATCAAAAACGACGTACATAAATCTATGGCCAAAAAAGCTCAATTTAAAATTTTATCGAGTGTCAACAATTATGATGATTACAAAACACATAAGAATTTGATTTTATATTTACAAAAAACTGGAAATTTTATCCAGGGAAAAAATTTAAAAAAAAAACATTTTAACAACTTTTTTTTTAATTTTATTTTGTAACGTTTTGCGTATTGTGTGTATTAGTTATATGATTTTATACACAATATTTTTGTTAAAAAAAATAAATGTTTTTAAACTAAATCCATGAACATAATAAAACATATTCAGAAAATTATACACCGCATATGTAAACTTCGCCACATAATATAAAAAAACGTTCACAATGTTTCGTTTATCAGCTGAAAAAAAATTCTCTGACAAGGGACATTTGCTCGCAACCGTGTCATAAAAACGGTAAGACCTCCGCAATCGAATTGCAGCTGTCTAAACAATGTTCCACAACGTACGATGCTAAAGGTTGATACAGTAACTTGGTTGTTGAAAAAAATCCTTATTTAGCAATTATAACGTGCTAATAATTTTAAGACTACCTCTTTTTCGTAAAATTACACAACCATAGTTATTAACTGTTAAAATAGTTATATATTTAGTATTTACAAATCCTTGTTTTCGATTTTCCCTCAGAAATCAAACTGCTCTAGCTCTGATGAGCACAATTTCTATGGTTCTAACAGTTAAAAATTAAATTTTTGACAAAATCCCTCACAAAGAAGAAACGCCAAAGTACGTATCGGAGGTCAACAGATATTAGTATATCGTGATCTATGATAGAAATTATTTGCAACTTTAGAGTTTCTACGCAATTTGACGGCGTTAGGTATAATGTTATTAACAAGTGCCTACTGTACAAATAAAGATTGCAACCGACGTCGTGTGTGTAATGTTCCGCACAACGTAGATACAATGACAATCAACGAATGCTAATACAGAAACTTTATTGTCGAAACAGAATCGTTTTGTGCAATATATTTGTAAAATTATACGATTTAGCTTCCACATGCATTATGTAAAATATATCATCGCCCGATCTTATGTAGTTGCACTTGGCTCACTAGCAACTAGCTTTTTTGCACATGCGCTAGATCTGTTTGCTTTTGCTTCTAATGATCGCGACTTAATCATTACTAATATGCGGGCGCCCAAAAAAACAACATTGAAATATGAAATAGCGTAGTATAACTCTTAACAATAATTACACGTATAACAATATGTATATAATAATAATGGCAAATCTAATAATCGGCCATTAAGGTCATAATTCACAAATAAGAATGTTTATATGGCCACTGAACACGAGTGGAGATGTATAATTAATATAATAAGGTGACCTGATGGCGACAGCGCTGGACAATCTGGTCCCCGATGCAGAACGACGACCGCAGGTGATGATGGTACGCTTCCGTTGACTGAACGGCGTCCAATCCGGATGGAAACGGATGAAGATTTTTAACGTGGTAAAACAAAAAAAATGACACCTCGTGATCACACGAGGTTTGATCAGCAACACACCAGATAACGGTGAACGGGCATGACGTTGTGCACAGTTCGACCGTTGAGAAAAGAAAAAAGAAAGAAAAACACACGAGCGCGCCGGGCTGGCTAGCGGCTCGGCCATCAGCTGGCGAACTGTCACCGGACAGTGGAGGGGGGAGCTTCTCGGACACCTTATCTTTTACCACACCTGTGGTGTCCCGAGGAGATATATACATATCTGGCCAAGATAAAAAAAGACCGTTCCGCGATCGAACAAATACGTACAATTAAAAAAAAAAATATATTCAAATATAATAAGATTTTAAAAAGATACTTTTATCTGTAATTTAGCTAATTTTGTGTTTACAATACAAGTTGTTACATCAAAATCACTTGAAATCAATCAATCAATCCAAAAATGATATTTAAAACAGAGTTTAGGTAAATATAATAAAAAACACGGTATATATAAGACGATTCGGCGTGTTAACTTCCCTATGGTATGTGTATACAATATAAATAGTGTATATAATGTATGTAAAATGTCCAGATAGTGAAACAGACTAAGAGAGTGCCGCTGAATACGATAAAAAAAAAATTAGACCGATTAATCGGTTTTCGAAAGAGTTAGAAAAATGTAATTTCGAAAAAAATCCCGTTTATTTACACGAATCCAAAAACGGTGAAAACTATATTTTTGACTTCCAAAAGAGGGGTAAAAACGGCTCTTACGATGTCGACACAAGACACCGAATTCAATCACCGATCCCCAAAGAACCTATTCTGCGAGTATCGGAATTTTTTGACTAAATCTAAAAAATTTTCAAAATTTCCAGGGGGGGGGGGGCACAAATATTCATATGACACTCTGTCCGCTGTATGACTATTTGTAAAACGAGGGGCTAATCTATTGGTGTAGGATTCAAGTCAATAGACAAATTATTCGATTTTTAATTAATTTTTGAAATCGAAATTTGCACAGTTGCCGGGTGATTTTCTACGATACACGTCCAACTTACAGCCGTCTGCTACGTGACTCCAGGGTTTTCGTTATTTTTATACAAAACCAGCAGGTATGGTAGCTGGAAACACGAGTAATATATTGGTGAAAGATTCAAGTCGGTTATAAAACTTTAGCTACTGCGCCTGCGAGCTTTGGATCCATAGAATCATATTAGTAGTAGTTCCCCAGTGATGATTTATTTTTAGTTTCGACTAAACATTCACTTTTAATTGACAGTGTTTTATGAAGTTTGAGTATAGATGGAGTAACTAATTTACAACCACCTCCAGCATTGCTTTAAAACATGTTTACAATTCAGAAAGGAAACATTCCTATAAGTCAATACAAGTATCAGAACTCGGTATCGAACCCTGGTCAACCCCCTCCGTAAACGATTACGCAGATGACCATACCACATGAGCGCCGTGTGGAGGTTTAGAAATATGAATTATATAGCATGCGTTCTAGGTTACCATGTTAATCTATTGTACTGTGTTTATCGCTTTTGATGGAAAGGTTAGAGTATGGAAAAGTACATAGATAATTTTTGAATAATCAATTGGCCTATAGTGGTCTTCATCATCATCATTATGTTCATCATCACCACTAATTTTTTTTTCACAAATATTTGTGAATAGTATTAGTACTATATTAATACTATAATATTTTATTTTTCACAAATATTTTGGTTTTGAACATAAGCCTATTATTATTTTATTTCATACCTAAAACTTATAGAATTGTATATTTCTGATAGACCAGTTCATGACGGTTAAGATAATATAACTTTTGTCATAGTACTATAGATATCTTTTTTCTAAATTACTTCCAAAATATGTGTTTTCTTATATCTTTATATCTTATGAAAGAATGATTTAAATAAGAGTAGTTTTTTTACAACAAACGCGGGGCCCAGCTCTAGCCTAGCGCACCAGTCGAAAAGCTGCCGTGTGTGACACGGAGAAAGCCGCATAGCCGCGCTAGTTCCAGGTTCAAATCCGTAAGAGGACGCAGATGCGTTCAAAATTTTTGCAACTTTTTTCTGGATTTTTTGATTGGCCTATTACATTTAAAAGATATGTATTGAGTCGCCAAGATGTATTGTTAGCAGCAGTCAATATGAAATTAATGAATTATAATTATGATTAAAATTATGGTTTTTAATTAATGTTTGTATAAATGTGAACCGTAGAAATTAGCAATATCGGTGTGATGGACACACACGTAGACCAAGTCTTCATATTTAATAATTAAAAGTTTGTGAACATATTTACACACGCATATCTCGCGTAATAATGGTCATACGGATTTCGGACCTATATACAATTGTTATTTATTCACCATCCTCATTCCGATTCCCAAGTATCTAAAAGATCACACTTATACTTACGAAATCGATTATGGAAAAACTGGAATCGATTTTAAAAACGCCAACCGTCAGCTCAGTGCCTACAGGGTTTTTAGTAATTTTACACGAAACTAGCAGGGATAGTAGCCAGAGACATGTATAATCTAATAGTGTGGGATTCAATTCTATAGCCCAATTAATCGATTTTTAATTAGTTTTTCAAATCAAAATTTGCACAGTTGCCGGCTGATTCCTCAAAGCACGATTGCCGTACCGCTACGCGCTTACAAAAGATTTTAAGTGTCATACACGAAACAAGCAGGGATGGTAGCTGGATACGTGTATAATCTAATGGTGTGGGATTCAAGTCTATAGCCCAATTAATCGATTTTTAATTAATTTTTGAATTCGAAA
>JACXSJ010004887.1:0-10618 GCA_014851325.1 Pentalonia nigronervosa | reverse complement strand
AATTTAATTGGTTTCTTAATTTATATTTGTCTGACCTTTTGTTTTGGGGGAGGGGGGTGATACGACTTTATTTCGGTGCTACCCCATTCCTCTATTTGAGCCTATGAGTATCGTATACATCAGTTGGAGTAGGGTGGGGTGGGTCATAAATAATTTGTTCGCTTCCATGTGATTTAAAGTTCGCTACGTCACTGACTGTTATCATATTAACGACACATAGGTACCTAAGAAAGATGATTATTGATCGCCGATAATTGATGGTGTACCCATAAATATTCAAAACCATAGACATTTTGTTAGACACGTCTTAATGTTCTGACTTCTAATAAACGTATAAATACGATTTAAGAATTGACAGTTAATAATAAAATACACCCACAGCCGCATAGGCACCTTATGTACTGATTTTAGTCTTCGCCGTCATTCATTTAATTAACTAGTGTATTTTTTTTTTTAACTCAAAATACAATTGTCTACAGACATCTGTATTTTTCATTCATTTCATAAATCTCATAATAATTAAAATTCTATAAATTCTAAAAAACAGCGTGAAATTCAATCATTATACATAAACAATATCTAATGAAAATTTATTATTTTGTTTAATTTTTCGGTTTAAAGTATCTGAAAATTAGACTGCAGTCTCATTTTTTCTCTTATACTCCTAAATTTTTTTTTAATTTTTTTTTTTTGCTTCTAAAAACTAATAAGCCTGTGAGCGCCAATGTCCCCCTTCAATTTTTTTTTCATTTAATTAACTAGTTTAGTTTTTTTTAATCTTAAAATGCATTTGTCTGCAATCATTTAAATATAAACGCCATAGAGTTGTCAACATATATGACATAGATATGTAAATATAAACGCCATAGAGTTGTCAACATATATGATATAGTTATGTAAATATAAACACTATAGATATATCAATATAAAAGCAAAAATGGGAGGCGATAAGCGCCAACAACGTTTTACTTAATAGCTGACGATTCGCGCCTGCAATTATTTATACACAATAAATGAAATGACTTAACAAAAACTGGCGTCTGCGTCCCTTGTACTATACACCGCAACAAAACATTCGTCGGACGAATTTTTTTGTACGGCTCTACAGCGATCGTCTTTTCTTTGTGCGGGTCGTTGGTTCCAACCCAACGCTTGCTTCTTCTGTAGCCAGTTCTTGTTCTTCACATAAGTAAACAGGCTCGGTTTGTTGTTCATTTTCTGGAACGCCATCGAACCTCACGGCAATGTTTGGCATTGACTTGCTTAGAAACTGTCTGGCCCGTCGTCTGGCTTGACATTCATCCCAAGACGGCGGCTCGACCTTTTTCGGGGGCTCGTCAACGAATGTGGGGTCCACGTAAATGAGTGACAAATAATGTCTAAACACGGGACCGGCATAGTTTGGAACGGATATCCTAGTATTACATACCCTCAGTGAATCATTATATATTAATTCTTTTGAAGGCACCGATTTGACCGAGGATAGCAGCAGTTCAATTGGGGGCTGCGGGCAGCAGTCTGTCACCATGATTATTGGCGCTGAATGACATCGTCTCATAGTCTTGACGTCTTGTTGTTCCATATGGCCGTGCGTCCGTCCACTCAAATTTTCCGATTTAAGCAATTTTGCCGAAGTTTTATGCCCGGCAGATAAAATAGTTTTAACTTTTATTTCTTGATATTCAATAATTATTTATAAGATAATACAAGATACGTCTTTACCGCTTGAAAGTTGATCGACAAATGTTAATTATATATTTATTTCTTATAAAGTAATAGTTTCCCGTAGCAACTAGACTTGTGTATTTTTTTTGTATCTCCGTGTTACAGAATATTTTATAATTTATAGTTTAATATTAAAATTATTATTAAATGAATATTTAAAATTTTAAATAAAAAATAGCGCCAAAGAATTGGTATTGGGTATATATCGTATTACGTAGAAAGCCAATATAGGTTATTTTAGATTATATACAAAATATGTATAAAGAATTGAAGAATTCAATTAATTATCTAAGTATATTTCATAGGTAGTATAAAAATTTAAATATATGTATTTTATATAGTTAATGATATATTATCAATTAGGTATTAATTATTGTCTGTTTGTCGCATGCTTAAAATTGTCTTGACTTTGATAAATAATATAATAAATAATTTTAAAACTATTATTGCCGGGCTCACAGAGTGTTTATATCATTTAATAATGACAGTGGTCTTAACCATGAACTAGTAGTAATCGATTTCTACTATCAGGTTACCAATACCAGTTTAATAAATATTAGATAACATTGGGTTGAAGACTTGAAGCTGCACACAGCACACAATATAATATATTATATTTGTTATTTTGTGATATTGTGCTACTCTCAAATATAAAATATTAATTTATTAATATTGTGTCCTTAAAATTTTTAAATAACAGTAAATAAAACTTTCAAGCTTTCTGTAAGGATTGATATTAATTATTAATTATTTTGCACCCTTTTTTTTCAAAATATTGTGTTATAAATATATTGTTATAACTTGTATTATAGTAACGATTCATCGTTTTAATTTTCAACAATAAATACGTTTTCTTGGTTTGCTTTTAAATAAAATAATGATAGTAAATGCTTAGGCACGGGCGCCCGCAGGCATATTCGATTTAAAGAGCAAAAAAAAAAATAAATTTAAAACATATTTTACAGAAATATAATATAAAATGAGATTGCAGTCTAATTTCTAGTTTTTTTTAAAAATTAAACAAAATACTAAATTTATTCCAATCATTGGTTATTCATAGACATTCCAATTGCAATAATGTTTAAAAATATTATTAAGATATCAATTTTATGAGATTGAAAGAATGAAAGAAATATACATATGTCTGCAGGCAAATGCGTTTTAAGATTTAAAAAAAAAATTAAACAACTTAATTAAATAACAAAAAAAAAATTGAAGAGGGACACGGGCGCCCGCAGGCATATTCGATTTAAGGAGCAAAAAAAAAAATAAATTTAAAAAAAATTTATAGGAATAAAATTTAAAAAGAAACTACATTCTTATTATAATATTTTTAATCTTCATAAATGAAATAAAATGAATAATTTTCATTATTTATTGGCATTTGATAGAGATAAGAATAGTATGTATTGCTAAATAATTTTAAAGAATATCAATCAAAATGCGATTTAAAGAATGAAAGAAAATTACAAATTCATGCAGACAAATGTATTTTAATTAAAAAAAACAATGTCACAAAATATTAAAATAAAAAAAAAAATTGAAGGGGGACACGGGCGCCCGCAGGCATATTCGATTTAAAGAGCAAAAAAAAAAAAATAAATTTAAAAAATATTTTACAGAAATATAATAATAAATGAGATTGCAGTCTAATTTCTTGATTTTTTTAAAAATTAAACAAAATACTAAATTTATTCCAATCATTGGTTATTCATAGACATTCCAATTGTAATAATGTTTAAAAATATTATTAAGATATCAATTTTATGAGATTAAAAGAATGAAAGAAAATTACAAATGCTTGCAGACAATTGTATTTTAATTAAAAAAAACAATGTCACAAAATATTAAAATAAAAAAAAAAAAATTAAAGGGGGACACGGGCGCCCGCAGGCATATTCGATTTAAAGAGCAAAAAAAAAAATAAATTTAAAAAATATTTTACAGAAATATAATATAAAATGAGATTGCAGTCTAATTTCAAATACCTTTTTTACAATAAAAATACACTTTGAAAATTTTTGGTTAAAACAATGCAGGTTAATCTCTTATCTAATACCTTTATGATAAAAATTCAAGAATATACGTAAAAATCACGAAATTGTGCATTTTTTTTTTTTTTTTATTAGAAAATTCATAAAAAACTTCTATTCAAATCTAAAGTTTGAAAATTCAACACAAGGATCTTTATATTTTTTTCTATATTTCTAAAAAAAAAAAATAATGAAAAGTCAAAGCAATTTGTTATGAGCATTTGAAATTAGACATTCGATATTCACACGCTTTCTTCAGGAAATGATTTCCTTTTTTTTTGATATAATTAAAAAAGGAACATTTGAAGACGTTTGAGATTATCCTAAAATGATTAAATTATCATTTTTCATAAAAAAAAAAAAAAAAACTGTATTAAATAGAGACCACATTGATACATTTTTCACAAAATAAGAAACATGAAATCTAATAAAAAAAATTCGGTAGGTAACAAAAAACTCTGACGAGAATTGTTTTCAAGGCAGAGTAATGAACAAATATTAATATTAATATCGTACATAAACGTACAATAGATATTAACTCTATTATCTACAATTTTCTACCAAAAATTATTTGCATCGTTCAATAACTCTCTGGTGGTATGCTAGGTTTTATTGTAATTTTAGAAACACGCCTAGTTAAGTGCTTAATTTGAAGTTTTTTGACATGGTGCATGACGAGCGCATGCAACTCGATAACCCACATTCATAGCAAACTATATCAGCCTTTGGATGTGGTTTTCATTAAATTTTTTATTTTGACTTTGATCCCGTTGATTTTGTTTATTAAAATATAATTTTTCATTACTATTTTGCATACGCATATTACTGAAACTATTATCGCCGTTGTAGCTACGTTTTTTATTATTTATTCCAGAGTAGCCACTATTATTATTAATAGTATGAAAATTATTATTGGGCAATTTTATATTTTATTCATAAAAAAAATATGCTTGTGTATCTAATATCTAAATAACAATAACTAAATCAATGACCAAAAAAAATAACATTGTCTATTATTATCATAATTTAAATTTAAAATTATAAACTACTTTGGTTATTGTCATTTCACATTTTAATGAACAAATTGCAAACACAGACTTCTTTGATATCAATAGTATTATAATACACCAGCTGTGAAATTTTTATTGACGTAGTATAATATCTATTATCTATGGCAATTGCCAAAATCGTTGCAAAGAACAAATACGATTAACAATTAAAAATTTTCATAATTTACAAAATTTCATTATGTTAAGCTAATTAAGTGGTTATGAACGAAAAACATATTGCAGTTAAGTACGGTTTAATTTTTCATAGATCAAAATATTTTCGGTTCAGATGAGTTAGTGTTCCACGTCGGCAGTAGTGGTGCACTTTGTATCACGGGAATTTGCCAAAAATGTCGAAGTCTACGTGAGTTTCTTTTCGTATTATTTTAAGAGCCAAATTTACATTTTTACTTAAAATACAATTTATTAATGACACTCAAGTGTCGTAAACGCAAATTTTATTTCTAAGTACACAACTTATAAAATACGCAAACTCGAATACCTAACTCAAACGTCGTCGTCATTTCACCGCACCCAGATCGTAATATAATAATAAATTATACATAGTTACATACATGATATAGACATAAATTTTAGTTTAATTTACAGAGATTCACGTTATATATCATAAAATAAAAAATTTTAATTAAAGTTATTACATAAACAATACAAGTTTGAAATATACTTTACATAATTAAATAATTGCATTGTGTAAGTACATAATGCATATACATTATAAGAATGCCTATAATGCATCTTCAAAGTTTTTGATAATATACTGTATCTAAATATTAAAACATTTCAAATACTATTAAATAGCTTATAATTATAAAATATAACATAATATGATATAAAAATAATTTATATACTAAATAATAGTAGTTATTAATTTTGTGAACAGAAATATTGAAGTAAATGTTTGTCTTGGAATCTTGCCAACTGCTGGTATTTCTGACACGGTAAATTTGATGTATTAATTGTATACCTAAACATGTTATTATATTTCTAACTCTAATAGGCAATAGCAGTTATACCGTTTATTCATAGTAATTAATAAAATATTTTTCTTTTTTTTTCCTTGATTTTTCGATTCATTCAAATAATATGATGCGAGATATCGATAGTTGTAATACATATATTATATCTGAGGATTTTTCATATCGACGTAAAAATATAAAATCTATCATGTATGTCAACTGATACTCGTTATAGTGGGTATAGACGACATTAATGATTCTAAATTTTCAATGAACCAAAAATTCGGTTTTATTTTTTTAAATCACGATTTTTTTTTTATTTCAGCAGTTTCCTGTATGACAGCGATGTGGGTGCGACACAGGTTTCGCCGGAAGAATCGATGTTTACGTAAAATTATTTTCGTATTCTTTTTAGCATAATTCATTCGTGTGAACAACACTAACGTCGTCGTCATTCACCTCGCCCAAGTCGTAGAATAATAATATAATATGCCTAAATAAATAGAGTTATACAACCCGTGGAAGTTCTTATGTCTCATCAAAAACAACAATTAATATTTTTGAGCATAGAAATATTTTTATTATTTTACAATCGATCATCATTGAAAATTCCTGTTATAATTTTATTTTTAATTCATTATTTTTAGAAAACTATTCATAATATTTTAATTATTTTTTTATTATCAGTTACCTTGTATGTAGTAAATAGAATATATTTTCACCAAATCGTATAGGCAAAGCCATTATTAGAAATTATGCACCCCCAGGCTCAAAATTCGTGACGCAAGTTTTCAATAATTTTTTTTTTTAATATCATAGTACCTATAGAGTACAGTGGTAACCAAACATTCTTATATATTTTGTAGAAGGTCTCTCATAAATTGTTTGTTTAATTTAAAAAAAAAAGTACGATCGTTAATTTACAGTAGCTTTTTATGAGCTTAAATGAGTTTAAATTTTTAAACAATTCGTCTAAAATGAGAAAATTTGAAAATTACTTTCTTAATATTTTATGAAAAAATCTTATTA
Source organism: Pentalonia nigronervosa (assembly GCA_014851325.1). Classification (NCBI taxonomy): domain Eukaryota; kingdom Metazoa; phylum Arthropoda; class Insecta; order Hemiptera; family Aphididae; genus Pentalonia; species Pentalonia nigronervosa. The sequence continues at coordinate 3,805 of JACXSJ010004887.1, read as the reverse complement.
CTATATCTTAGATTTGAAAATGTAATGCTCTCTTTACCAAAAAAATTTAATTTTTTGTTTATTTCATCTCAAAAACTTTTTCCGTTTCCAATGCGTGCCGCATCCGGGCTATTGCCTATCGGTGCCTCTCTTTAAACCAGCCCTGCGTATAGGTACGTATAATATAAGTACATGAAGTTGGCTCCCCGACTATGTTCAATGGACTCCTGACCGATTTCAATATTTAATAACATTTTAGTAATTAATTGTAACCGACATCAAACAATTTATTAACAAACAGTTTCCGAGAAAACTCAATTTCCATTTCAGGGAACCAACATTTTATTGACATTTTATTAACATTAACGATACGATTTTAATACCAAAAACATTTTTTTCTATATTTTCACCAACTTATCTATTCCACTAATAAATTATAATTATTTTAAAATTTATTTTATAGTAAAGTTATAATAATTGCAAAATTTACCAAATGCACCTGATTACTAAAATATACCATGTGAATGCATACAAAAAATAAATAATATGTACATAATATTATGGTTTATTATTTGTAACTGACTTACAAGACATTTCTATTTCCTGAAAAAAATTTAATATTTACCTCGACGAAAAAGCATGAGTCTCATCTGTGTGGTGTTTCGTCACCTTTTTCAACTTAATTTATATAAGCTATACATTATAGAACATAATATTTAGCAGATAGAATAACATTCTAAACTTATAACCAAGTATTATTTGTAACCTACATTCAATTTAAAATATTTTTGAACTTTAACTATAACTTAAGTATTGTGTAACAATATTGCCGAATAAAAAAAACTTGAAAATATTTTTTTTAATTTCTTAAATTTTTTTTAAAGTTAAAGAAATGAGTAAACGTTTTCTGAAAGACTATTAAATATTAAATACAATTTTATTAGTACATTAGTTATTATAAATTTAGTACACAAAACTCTACATATATTATATTAAAATAAACAAACTGATCAAATAAAATATAATTATTTTTAAACAAAATTATTATTAGTTTATCACTTTAAGTTACTTGACTTATATATTAAAATAAAATAATCAAATAAAATATTATTTCAGTATTTAATAGGTATAAAGTTAAGTAAAATAATATATAATTTCAATAAAATTATTTTTGTATCTAAACTACTAAACGAAATCTTTTTATTTTTATTTTTTTAAATCATTGTGTGTTTCTCATACGTTGATTGACCTTTTGATGTTGTGATCTGAATGGTATGGAACTAAACCAAAAAATATGAAGCTATATGAAAAAAATATTTTTTTGATTAGTAGTGCTGATTATACGTTTTAGATTTGCAATGATCAACTAATTTTTACATATAATATGAATTACATACCTAATAATGGCTAATACTATTAATCATAATCTCTAGTGGAAATTCTGAAAGAGGAAACATACGATCCTTTTGATACATATCTGTTTCAATGAATATGTGATCCATTAGTATTTTATTTGATGTAATTGATTTACCACAATGTCCACATTCATAGTTTTATAATGAAATATAATATTTAGAGCTTCCTGATTCTTGAAGATCTTTTAAAGCGTTATCGGTAAAGCCCAGAATAATTATCGGGTTACAAATTTGTCTGTACTTATTTATACAATTATAATCTGAATATTTTATATTTTCAATCGCAGATGAAGCGTCTTTTATAGTTAGGTAGGAATATATGTTACATTACAACATGTATATATTATTTTTAAATTTGAAATGCTATTTGACTCTTCAAAAATGGTTTTTAGAATAATTAACCTTTTAATATAGGTGTTTGTTGTTGAACCATATAAAGCTATTTTTTTATTAAAATTAAACATGGTTTTCACTACAATCTACAAAGTTTCTATATGACTGAAAATCGATGTATGCCATAGGTATTATGGCAACCAATGCATCCATCTAACATGTATTAAGAACTAGATATTTGTTTTTGTCATATGTAATGGTGTTCCAATATTTCCGTTTATGAGTAAAGAGTTCAAATTCGATCAAGTACTTTTCATATTTAACATCCTTTGAATATTTGGATTTGAGTCTATATACTTTCGACATTTTTTTTAAAGATTTCAGTAGTTTTGGATATTGAGAATAACCCTTGCCACACCAATTTTCAATCGCTTTGAGTGAGTTGGAAGAAACCGAACTTTCGGTTTGAAGGGGAGACACCTTCAATTTTTTTTTTTTATTTTAATATTTTGTGATATTGTTTTTTTTTAATTGAAATAAATTTGTCTTCAAGCATTTGTAATTTTCTTTCATTCTCTAAATCGCATTTTGATTGATATTCATTAAAATTCTTTGGCAATACCTACTATTCTGATCTTTATCAAATGCCAATAAATAATGAAAATTATTCATTTTATTTCATTTATGAAGATTAAAAATATTGTAATAAGAATGTAGTCTCTTTTTAACTTTTATTCCTGTAAAATTTTTTTAAATTTATTTTTTTTTTGCTCCTTAAATCGAATATGCCTGCGGGCGCCCGTGTCCCTCTTCAATTTTTTTTTTAATTTAATTAAATTGTTTAATTTTTTTTTTAAATCTTAAAACGCATTTGCCTGCAGACATATGTATTTTTCTTTCATTCTTTTAATCTCATAAAATTGATATCTTAATAATTTTTTTAACCATTATTGCAATTGGAATGTCTATGAATAACCAATGATTGGAATAAATTTAGTATTTTGTTTAATTTTAAAAAAAAAAATTGAAATTAGACTGCAATCTCATTTTATATTATATTTCTGTAAAATATTTTTTAAATTTATTTTTTTTTTTTTGCTCTTTAAATCGAATATGCCTGCGGGCGCCCGTGCCCCTCTTCAATTTTTTTTTTTTTAATCTTAATACGCATTGGCTTGCAGACATATGTATTTTTCTTTCATTCATTAATTATCAGTTAAATTGATATATTAATAAATTTTTTATACATTATTGAAATTGGAATATCTATGAATAACCAATGTTTAGAATAAATTTATTATTTTGTTTAATTTTTAGAAACCTGGAAATTAGACTGCAGTCTATAAGGAGATCTGCTGAAGGCGCTAAGCAATTGCCACATTCAAGACGAAGATAACAGACGAACACATCATAAATAGATACATAATATTTTTAAGGTTTACACCCAATCATACCTTAATGATGTACATAACTTTAGGTATGGTTTCATTTACTTCATTCAGGATAAGTAAATGCACAAATGCGCGCATTAATATATATTACTGAACCGCCGAAAGTTATATTTGGTAAGGTTGAAAAAAGAAATTTATATATAAATATAATAAAGCATTTGTTCATAGTATAACACATACTATATGAAAAAGATAACTGCTGGCGACCCGGTTAACAATTTTTTTTTTTCATTTAATTAACTAGTGTAATTTTTTTTTAATCTTAAAATACATTTGTCTGCAATCATTAAAATATAAATGCCATAGATATATGAATATAATGGCCATAGATATATAAATGTTAACGCCATAGAGTTATCAATAAAAACGCCATAGAGTTATCAATATATATGACATAGAGTTCTCATTAAAAACGCCATAGAGTTATTAATATAATCGCCATAGAGTTCTCAATAAAAACGCCATAGAGTTAACAATAAACACGCCATAGAGTTATCAATAAAAACGCCATAGAGTTAACAATAAACACGCCATAGAGTTATCAATAAAAACGCCATAGAGTTATTAATATAATCGCCATAGAGTTCTCAATAAAAACGCCATAGATGTATCAATATATATGACATA
>JACXSJ010004886.1:0-10456 GCA_014851325.1 Pentalonia nigronervosa | reverse complement strand
AATTTTAGTCTGCGTTAACGATTGATCCGTATGCATCTAGTTAATTAATCAACATTAATTAATTTTGTATATTCTAATCATATGCAGAATATTATAGTTAATTTACAATTATTTATTACCAATATATTAAAATAAAACATAGTGCAGGATAGGTATATAATTAATTTTATTTTCAAGAAATGAAAATAAATAAAATAAATAAAGCGAAATAATAATAAAATTTTTTCTTAGTCGTTATACATGACCACTAATGTCATTTGCTGAATCTAAAATCTATGAAGAACTAACAGACCCAAATTATGCAATAATGTCAGTTATAAGTTTAATAAATATAAAATTGGGAAAGAGAGTACTACCGTGCTTCTCGTAGGTGTCGATTAAGTTAAGTTAGACTGTAATAGTTATGTCAAATTTGAATTGAAGTATATTATATATAAAAATTAATTCTGACCGGAGAAAATGTATCAGCCTAGAATATTTTATATTATATATATTGATGTTATTAGTAATATTAGGTAGGTTGAATTCATTTTTAAAAAAAAACATTGCATTTGCATTCTATTTTTCCTACAATTTTTGGAAGTATTTGTTTACAGTATGCATATTTATAAATAGGGAACGAACTTTAATGCTATAAAAAAGAAGAATGATGTCCTAAAAAAATATAACTTAATGCCTTAAAAAAATGCCCTATATAACTTTAAAAATTTTTAAATTTTATAAAAGCACAATTTTAAACAGTTTTGTGTGTATGATATTTTTTGCTGAAACTTTAATCTCGCAAACCTTGCAAAATAAAATGTTTCCTTCGGGGGAAAATATATTTCCACCGAATTCATGTACATACTCACGTAATCGACGACAGTCGACGGTTTGGTTTTCGGCATTTTTCACAACACTATTTAAATTAAACAAACACTGACGTATGACTGACGACTTTACGAATACCTACTTATGATCGGACACCAATTAGTTTTATATTAATTATTTGCCGTTATTGCTTATCGTACCGTTATCGAGGTTATTTACGATTAATGTCATTTCACACTAATGATACGGTCACGATCCTTCGATAGGTCCCTTTGTTTGATAATTATTGGGGATATTTTTGATATTTTTCTAATTTTGAAAATTATATATAGATAGGTACAATCAGTTGGTCTTTGTAAAAATAATTAATTTACGAAACAAAACGAAACATTTAATACAATTTACATTTAATGTATATTTTTAAAATTTTTAATAATTCCAAGCAACAAATATATAAAAAATGACCTAAAAATGTGAAAAAAATACTTTAAAAACCAAAAAAGTTTAAAAAAATGCAAAATAAAATTTCATTTTTAAATTCTCTGATGTATAAATCGAATTATGCACTTGGAAAGCATTATCCTATACCACCCACTAAGAAATGTATTTTCCATCAAAGTCCGTTCCCTACTTATGAGAAACCTTGTATTATATTTTTAAGCCTTAGCTAAAACATTTTATACATTTTTTATACATTGATTACCACATATCTACTGACGACCAGTGTTGTCTTTTATTGTAAAGCCATTTGGCTTGCCAGCAACCTAAACCATATAATTTATATGACTTCACTTGGGTTGCCTGCTGTCAAGTTTAACATCAATAATAAAAGCATTTAATTTATTCACAGCTTGTAGATATTAATATTTTGTATAAATTATGGCATAAACAAGAAAAAAATTTTTTTACCGTGTTAAAGGAGATTTTATTAGTTATATATATTATTTTAATACTTAAATATTCATAATATATTTTGAATTAAACTTACTGATTTTCCAATGAATTAACATGTGTTATGCTGCTTTTATCTTTTGTTTAATGGTGTATTTAAATGGTAAAAGTATTTACCTGATATGATTTATTAGATATCTGTTTTTGTCGTTTTTATTTGTCTCATATTTTTAAAATTTCAAAGTAAAGACTTTATTTAAGTTTGAACTAAAACTTAAAATCCATTTAATTTAATTTATAATATCCTAATTTAACAAAAATTTGTATGGTTTATAAATTATGATAATTTTACTTATACTAAATTCTTATTTTAATTTGTAATAAATATATCAGTTTAACATAAGTTCAACAATTTTATAAATTAAGTTCAGGGATCCTAACCTAAATAAACCTTAATACCACAAAACTACTGAGTTTATCTTAATATAATCAATGTACAGTTTTAAAATTAAAATTAATCTTATTATTAATAGAAAATCCTTTACATGGTGTTACTTTATTAAATATTCACAATATATTTTTAATTTTAATATATTGAATACTTGGTGATATATATTTTAACCGTATTACTTAATATTATTGTTTTTTTTTTTTTTTAGAAATACAATAGAATATACAACATGGCAATTCTCAGAGCAAAAATATGAGACTAATGTTAAATCTGAAGATTCTAATTTAATTGAAGCAAGAATAGAGCAAAACAACACAATTATAACAGCCATAGCTGAAAATATCAGCTCTAATACATTTTCACAAAAATGCAAACCACTTAAGTGTATAAATTGCATGTTTTCCACATTGTCTAAATCTAAATTTCTTGAACATTGTTATGTTTGTCATGACATTACAAAAAGTGATTTCAAGCTACATCAATGTAATGTATGTCTTGAATGTTTTGAAAGTTATTTTGCATTAAATGCTCATTTGAAATATCATGGTAAAAGAAAAAGAATACCTTTGAAGAGACATGATTCAAGTGTGTGCGTTCCAAGTTCAATCAAAAGATACAAGTGTAAACATTGCAATAAATATCTTATTACACGCCGTAAATTATATAATCATTACAAGCTACACAAACTGAATTTAATGTGTAAAAAATGTAATAAACAATTTTTATTAAAGAAATGTTTTGAAAAACATTTACTATCACATAAAAATATGCTAAAAAATCAAAGAAAAATGAAAAAAATATAATCTGTCTCAAAAAAAAACTAGAATTTCAGTGTTCTTTTTGCAGTAATTGCTACAAATCGTTACATTGCCTAGTACGACATGATAAATTTAAGCATTCTGATATAAAACTTAATTAACGGAACCTAAAATCATAAATTTTAAAGGTATACTTTTCAATTGTAATTAATTTTAAAAGATAGGGTACATCAAGTTATAGTATATTCTACAATTATATAACAATTATTTTCAAAATACTTTTAGAATTATGATTTTTTTTTAATATAATTTTATATTAAATAAATAATTATTTTACTATTATTAGACTATAGATTATTAATAGCTATTAATTAATTAACTACCTTATTGTAAAAACATAGTTTTATATAATAAAGTTTGAACATTTATACAGTAATAACTCTTCTAAAGCATTATTCATTACACTATCATAAGGTGACCTCAAAAAGCAATAATATTAATAACTCCATGAAAAGTATAACTAAAATGTTAAATAAAAAATTATTCTAACAAGTAAGAAGACTAAAAAGTCAAGTTAAAAATCTTAAAAAATTACTTCAAAGTATTAGAAAAATGGCTTGATTGGACATAATGAACATGACACATTATTACAAGAGATTGAAGAAATGTCTAAGGAGGTATTTAAAAATTAGATACAGTTATGAACAGAATAAATTTACTCTTATATTGAATTATTATTCACCCAAAGCATATAAATACTGTAGGTTAATATATAATAATTGTACTATATATTATTTTTAAAATTATGTATTTAAAATGCTCTGTAATTATATTTCAAATTAATATTAAATCTTCCTCATCCAACTAGCATTTGGTTGTGGACTTCATCTGTGATTTTTAATTTTTTTATAATTTACTTAGATTTTCAAAAGATAATCATACATTTACAGCTTGGGTGGAATTTGAGAAATAATGTTCATCAGAATTTAAACATAGGAACATAATGTGTTCCACTCATGTTACTAAGGACTATTTTGACCATTTTATACAAAGTGTTTATTTAAAAAAACTATCCATTCCATTAATATTTATACAAAAAGTTAAAATTGTATGCAAAAAAACCATATATTTTGCAGTTAATAAATAAAATAATATATTTTAGATTAAGATATTGTATCCTGAAATATTGGTGCCATTAGATCAGTGCAATCAATCAGTTGATTCTTCTACTGAACAATATATAAAGGTAATGTTCTTATGAGTTTTTTTTTATTATTTTTATTTTTGTAATGTAGATTACAGATGTAGCATCAGGTATGGAAGGAGTTAAATAAATCAACTTTGATAATGTAAACAGTTATATTTTTAGAAATTATGTTTATTGTAATGTTGATACATTTGTAGTAAAAAAAAAAATAGATAAATAGTATGTTTATTTATATAAATAGGAAGATATTATAAAAATTATTTTTAATACCGATTTTATAAATACCAAAAATAAAGAATCAAACTGTTAATAATATATGTCGGTTTAATGATTCAATAGGTCGATTAAAATTGAAGAAAAAAATCTTATTTTTATTCTTATCAACTCAGTTTAAAAAATCAAAGGACAACATTTTTAAGTCAAACAGTTCACAGCTAACAAAAAATGATATCCTCAATGAAGAGTGTAATAAACTTTAAAAGACAATAATGTTTTACATCAAGAAAATGCTGACCTATTGAATTGTTTTGGTAAAAATAATTTTTTAATTAGTATTTAGATTAAAAAAAAATATTGTAAAAGTCTTCCATGCGAGTATTCAACAGAGTTAAGACACTTTGCTTTTTCACTTCATTTTCATTCAGGTAAAGGTAAATACTTTGTCTGCAAAGATTTAATACCATTTTACCACATTCAAGAACTTTGAGTAAATGATATACAAAAACATATGCTATTCCTGGTTTTATTAAAGAACCTTCAGATGATATGTTAATATTAAAATGCAAAAATTATTGATCACACCATATTAAATTTCATAATTTTGATTATGAACCTGAAACTAATCATGTTACATTAATAATTAAAATCATTATTTGTTCATATTTTAATCTAAATATAGATTATCTATGTAAAAAAATGTCTAAGACAGAAACTTTAGGGAATTGGTTTAACAAAGTTGTACTATTCACATTATACTATTCAAAGGACAGTAATATTTTTTATTAATGTGTTTCATAATAACATTGGTATAAGAAGATATGTATACAAATTAAATAGCTGTTAAACTATAAATTATTATTATTCATTAATTATATCATTTAATTTACAAACAATGATTACTATAGTATATTCTATTATTTCTTATTTGTAATACTTAGTATTTAAATATGCATGTAGAATTATTTGAAAATAAATAAATAAATATTATTAATATTAAATTTAATTAAAATATTTATTATAATACATTAATATATTTTCATTATTATAAGAACACAATATTTGTGTACACAATAATTATAAGCACATTATTATTACTCTCTAATATTTACTTTATTATATTAATTTTAAAGGTATACGTGCGTATACCGACGTATCTCTAATAATTGTATGGGATATCCGCTAAATCAGTAAACCGGTGTTATAGTATACGCAGTATACCCGCGTTAACCTTTAAAACATCACTGTATTTATATAAAAAATGGTTTAATTTTTACCATTATCATGAATATCACAGAAAGAAGTGATAACAGAGATCTTCAAGCCAAACTGAAATATTTGTTAATGAACAATGACTTTGTGATATCTTGCTGTTTGCTATGTTTTGTTCTATGCCTGTTCTTTACCAATGTTCTCGGAAAAATCCATACACAAAATTGTGTATAACTGAAGTATAATTTATAAGAAAAGAAAAGTAATTTCATTCTTATTTTAGAACATAAACAAATGTCAGTAAATGTAAAATATAATTTAAATTTATTAAACTTAATTTGAAAGTTAAAAATGTTTATAATGAAGAAATAAAATGACCTATACCAATTATCATATATATATATATATATATATATATAAGTTCTGAATGTTTCTGAGTTTAGAATTTGGCTTATTTTTATTACTATATAAAAACACATTATTGTTACTTGTCCATTTATATTCTTTGTGAATTCTTACTACAAATGACAATTTTATTATATATTTTTAATATGTTTGACATTAAATGTCAAACATTATTTAAAATAAATTTTATTTTAAGTTTTGGTAGTTGCACTGTTTGTTTTATATGTGGTTGAAATATCCATTATCTTGCTCAATAGATTGTTTTGACTTTTAATTACAGAAAATTTAGTCTTAAATACATCTAGACATATTTTAGTGAATAACTCAAATTGTGCTGATGGTACTTTTAATCCTTTATCAATTGTATAGTTAATATTATATGACTTATGAACTAACAAAAGTTGATTTTTGTTGTTTAACAATTTGTCAGAGTGTAATAATGTTATTTGACACTTTTCACAGTCAAATTTTTTCAGACATTTCGTTACTAAATATCCTGCATAATAAATAATAAAACATTTATCTAAATTACTATCATCATTATTAAGTTCATACTCCAAATTCAAATCATACATTTCACAGTCTTTGTCTTTCTCAAATATTTAGGCTACATCAATTTTAGATTTATTTTCATTGATTGTATCGTATAATATAACTGTATCATATCTATTCCATCGATGTAGCATGTGCAGTATATGATATATTCCGTATTAAAAATCTATCATTATCTTCCTCGCAATTTGATTTTTCTGAAGTACATTTTAATAAACTAAATGAACATATATACTTGAAAATCCATATTTGAACGTCCTACAAATGAAATTTTTGTTACACCCATATTTTTGTATAAATATAGAAATTGAATTTTAAAGAGAGTCTTGATAAAGTTGATTAGTTATTAAGAAAAGTTGTCCCATTTCATTCTTTTTTCATTTGTACAATTGTAAAATGGCATTAATTGTTCAAACAAATCTATAAAACATGGTAGAATATTATTTTTATCCCAAGATGATGTTTTTTTATATACAATTTATTTTTCTGAATTTTCAAATATTTCCGAAGAATTACGCAATATTTTATTAATAATATCGTTATTTACACAAATGCGCATTTTATTGAGATTTTTAACATAGAAGTTTTTATTATTTAATGCATCGAATAAATGTTCGTCTTGACTGTAGGTAGTATTTTTCAATTGAGACCCCGGTGCCGACTATTTATTAAGGAACAAATTATTGGCAACCTTATTCACATATTGTTTCGACGTCGCTCGATATTATGAATGTGTTGTAGTGTAAATAGTAATTAGTAGGGAACGGATATTAATTTAGTATGAAAGTAAAAATATTTAAATATTTATTTGTTTATTATTTAATAAATATTTACTTATAATATTGAAATATTTAATTTGAAAATTAAGAAATACATATACGTAAATATAACTTATGACTTTATAGTTAATACACAATACATTTTACAAATAAATCTTTTTTTATTCTGAATCGCACATAGTCTTTGTGAGGGAAACAGTTAGAAATTATATATGATTTGAAGTTTTCAAATTTAAAATTACGACGATTTGATCTTAACATAGCTTTATAGTGAATAAATGACCTCTCCACATCAACGGAAGTTAATGGTGCATATTTCATATACATTATTTTTCTCGGATTGTATTCAATTTCCAAATTATTTTTAGGGATTTTGTTTGATAATATATCCCTTATCGACATTATAACATTTAATCTTAGATTTTTTTCCAATATGTTCTTTAATTTTGAATTAGCTAAAACTCCTATATCTCCAGGAAAACGTTCCAATTGTTTTGTAGCATTATCAACTATTTCTAAATTTTCAGTTAGTAGCATTTCAGAAGTTTCTAATTTTGAAATAGTATCAATTAAAAATCCAAAATTAGCAGAAATAAATGCTAAATTGTTTTGCACATTTTTATTTTCCATGAGCTCAATAATTTTTTTTATTACAATAAACAGCATCGGGATCTAAATTTAAAATAACGTTTTGAATCTTTTCAAAGTTATTTGAATAATATAAAACAGCTGATAGCCGCGTACCCCATCGAATAATTACAGGCTCGGAAGACAGGGTTAAATTTGGATACATATCTTTAAATATTTGTACTCGACTTGGCGCTTTCAAAATAATTTTTTTAACGGAAACTAATGAATCAACATCAGTAAAGTTAAATCTGACTGTTTCTGAAACACGATGGAAACCATGTACTACACAAGTTAAATGAATCAATCTTGAATAAAATATTTTCCAACACTTTTCCCGCTTTTCACATATATGGTGCGGCGTCTGTTAAAAGTAAAAGAACATTATTGTGAATGATTCCATTAAGCCACAGAACACCCATTGCATTATTGAATAATTGATATATAGTTTTATGGTTGCATTTATCTAACTCTTCACAACATAACAAAATGGTTTTAATGGTTCAGTGCTCAATTTACCATCAATAACATTTGCGATATACCGACCGTCTGCGTCTGTGGTTTCATCCATTCCTACCCAAATAGGTCCATCTCCAATAATTTTTCGAATTTTTGAAATAGTTTCTTCATAAATACCACTTACATAATTTTTTCAAAGTGTGCTCTCGTCAGGAATTTTATGACCAGTATATTTTTCCAAAAAATCTTTTAATGCAGAATTTTTCAATTTATAAAGAGGGATGTCTGAACGTATAAGAGCACGACATAAATCATCATTAAAAACAGACTTACTACTAGTAGATGCAGATGAATGAGAAATAAAATTTTGTTGAAATTTATATTTTCTGTATGTTTAATGGTATTGATATACTAAATAACTTGACCACGTTGGTCAATAGATACTAATTTTTCATATGATTGACAATATAAAACATGTCTATCACTACTAAAAGTTTAATTTAAAAATTCTTGCAAATAAAGACGAACGTTTGATGTTTTTGTGTGTGTGACTTTGGGAATATTTAAACTAGAAAAATATTATAATATGAAATAAACTAACTACAAACTACACAAACGGACACGACAGGAAAATAATGTGAACGAAAATCAAACGCATATATACTACTTATACTAACTAGAGTGCCTCTCTATTAAGGCTACTATTAACTATTAAGTAGATTTGAAATTTGTACCTAGATAAGATATCGAATGGTTGTTTAATACAAATGGTGTACAGTGTACACACTTAATATTATCGAGTCATACATTGTAAAATATTAAAATAAACACGGACATTTTACAATAATACATAACATGTGTATTTATTTGTAAAATATTTAAAAATATTTAAAATAAAATTAGCATCAAATCATTTAAAATATAATGAATTGTACACATTTATTGAAAACATTCCAATGTAAGAACTACATAAAAATATTTGTTTAAATTAAAATCCGTTCTCTAGTTATTAGTGTGAGATAACCCTCCACTATTCGTATATGAACGACGCGAACGCACTCGCAGCTACACGGTGTCAGTAAAGTTGACCCCCCAACATTGTCCGATCAATTTCAAGCCTGTACAAATATTTTGCAAATACTTTGCAATAATTTTCAAATCTATTTTTAGAATTTACAAACTTCAACTTTAGCTGTGTGAATCATTTCAAAATTGGGAAGGCCAACTTCACGTAGCCCCCCTCCCTCCACCACATCATCCGATCGATCTCAGACCGGTCCCAATATTTTGCCAATGGTTTGCAATAATTTGCAAACTCGTTTTCAGAATTTGCAAATCACTCGCTAACCCGTAATTACAATTTTAGTGTTGGGGCCAACTTCACGTAGCCCCTCCTCCCCCCACATCGTCCGATCGATCACGAACCGGTCCCGATATTTTGTAAATGGTTTGCAATAATTTGCAAACTCATTTTCGGAATTTGTAAATAAATATTTTTTTTTGGCGAATCTTACAAGTTTTTTTGTTAGGCCGCAAGTCAAAAAAAAATATGATTTGAATAAAAAAATTAGAATATAGATTTTTTTATTAAATTTTTATTGTTTTATCTAATTTATATTTTCTCATTCAACTTAAGCTTTTTTTATTCAACTTGATTACCCTCAGAATCTAATATAACTTAATTATTTTACAAATTATTAATGTTAACAATTACAAATTAAACTGCATTAAAATATTAAGTGTGGGGTTGACTAATTGAAATTACTTTTTTGTATTTACTACGATTATTTTTACGTTACGTTGCTGTTTCCTCTGGTATTATTATTGTATTGTTAATTATTATTTTTTTTAATGATGATTTTATATTATTTTTAGTTTTGATCATAAAATTACGAGGTGTGGCAATTAAATAACGAGAATTTTAAGTTTTAAAACATTTATTTAATATTTACAACAATTTATGCACCCATGCCTTCACAGTACTCTCCTCCGAGTCTAATACACTTGGTCCAGCATTTTTCCCATTTCTGGAAGCACTCCTGGAAGTCTCCAGAAGTTAGGTTCTTCAACACTGACGTTACGGTACGTT
>JACXSJ010004885.1:0-10465 GCA_014851325.1 Pentalonia nigronervosa | reverse complement strand
TACAGCCTTTTGGAAGCCGACGGTTCCACCCGTACCGTTGAATACACCGCTGACGACTACAACGGTTTCAACGCCGTCGTCAAGAACTCTGCTCCAGCTGCCTACAAGCCAGCTTACTCCGCACCAGCCTACTCTGCACCAGCCTACTCTGCACCAGCATACTCTGCACCAGCCTACTCTGCACCAGCCTACTCTGCACCAGCTTACAAGCCAGCATACAAACCAGCATACTAATACATTTTTTAGTCATTTGAACCAACTCTCTTCTTCATTTCTCTTTTTTTTCATGTTTTCTCCGTGTACCTCTGGTCCATCGCATTCATATTGAACCGTAGTCACAAATTCATACTTAATATATCATATTAATATATAAGACAATGGATACGACTGATGTATTTGTTGTGTAAATATATAACAATGTGTATTTATTGAACATCTTTGATTTAATTTTTTTTTCACCTTACAGTCCTGCTTTATCACAAACTATTTGTTTTAGTATTTTAATAAAAAAAAAAATATGGTTTTATTCAGGTTATTCAGAAAATAGTGAGTCATCAATGTGTTCAGAAATCATGTACCATTGTTCATATGTAAGTACTATGAACAATGTTACTTAACTTGTTAAACTTTAATTTTAATCACGTACATGGAAATATTTTAATTGAAATTAATTTCATCACAAAAATATACATAATGAGAGTACATACATTGAAACTATTTTGTACAATATTAATTATAAGTATTATAGTTTCTTATATTATGAATTGCCAATATTTATGAGGGTATTCAAATAATTTGATATATACAATATTATATACAAATAAACAGTTTTTTTTTTTTGATACAATAACACTTTTTAGTAATTAATTTGATTTTAATAAGATATTAATTTCTCATATTTATTTAAAATCAAAATTTATGTCTCAAAATTGTTTTTTTAAAAATATATAAGTACATTTAACATACGTATAAAATAATGTAAAGTGATATTTTAATATTCAAAACCATTTTCTATTTTTATAACAATTATAACTTCTAAATTATAAACAAAGAATTTTAATAATTCTAAATTTCTAATCGATTTTAATACTCTCAGATGTGGTATAAAATATTTACGACTATACATGATATATGTTATGTTTTCTATGTAAGAATTTTTTAAAAAATGCATTACCCGACAGTGACCGTTGCAGGAAGTTGATAAAAGTATTTTAGATGCATTATAGATTTTTGTATAAAAATGTAAATATAAATATAAGATATAAAAATAATTTTTAAAGTAATTTTACTAGTAGTTCAATGTCTATTTTGCATTCGCGTATTATATTATTTTATTTTATTTGATAATTATACGCCCCGGAGGGAATCTTTTTTGAAAGTATTTCAATAAAAAGCTAATAAAATATAATTTAAATATTTATAAAGTTAAAAAATGTATATACAAACTTCAACCAATTCTTTCATATTTTTAATCTATTTAGTTGATAAAGTACCTATAAAATAAAAGACAATGTCTGTGAGTGTGTGTGTAAGCTATCAACAGTTAAGTCTATAGTAGTCATGGTTTTGAATTTGGTATATAGGTAACCCTACACCCGAGAATGTGCACCTTCAAGCAATTTTAAATACGTTTTGCATTTTAAAGAGAGGTTCAAACAGAGATTTATTGGCTCACGAAAAACAATATTTTTTTTATTTGTATAGAATTGCCATTAGTTATAGAAAATAAAACAGTTATTATAACTGAAAATAATTTTAGACCTCTATTTTATGTTTAGTAAAGACCACCCAAATGAGTGCATTAAAAATTGTCACAGCTTACGTTTAACGGAGTTTAAGGAGTTTAGCTAGTAGATAACAAATATAATTTTAAGCAAAATTAATATTCAGTAACTTTACCATACATAATATAATCAGTTATTTAAATATTATTGACAATTGAATAATTCATGGTAAGTTACGACTAACAAATTGTTAAGAAACTATATTTATATTTATCATTAATGAGCATTTTATTGGTTTTATGTATGATTAATCACCAATTTGCCAATATAATTTAATCTTCATTGGTATCAATGATTAGATGTTGCTTGATTTTTATAATTTTTTTACTCGACACATATATATATTCAACTTGTGTCAAATGTAAACAATATTATGAATAATATAATATAAATTAAATTATATTTCAAAAAATTGTCATAGTTATTGTTTAGTAGAACTCTAAAACGGTATTTTCACATAAGTGCACTATCAAAATATACCCAAGATTCATAGTACATGTATATGGGAATATACATTACATAAATAAAATGTTTCGTATATTTAACGAAATAAAAATCAATTTACTGGTAATAGATATGACGTGTTGATGTTTACTATTATATAATATATTAGTATTATATAACTTCATAAAATAAACTCGGTGTTATTTCTATTCGCTATTTATTTACACAATTAATACAATGATGACATATATTTGGTTGACGGACATGAAATATGAAGATGTTATGGCTGTCTGAAAGACTATATTTAGTGTGGCGAAGACTCGAGAATACGGATGCCGAGTGGTTAGTATGCCTTGTACGGGGCTGGCTTGTAAGCCGGTGCTGAGTAAGCTGGTGCTGGGTAGATGGCCTTGTAAGCGGGTGCGCTGTACGGGGCCTTGTATCCTCCTTCGATTTTCTTGACGACAGCGTTGAAACCGTTGTAATCGTCGGCGGTATATTCGACGAGGCGGGTGGAACCGTCGGCTTCCAAAAGGCTGTAGGATCCTTTAACGTAACCGTTTCCATCGGCGTATTCGGATTGGCTTTTGACGTCGTAGGTGTGTGGGTCGTTTACGCTGTACTCGAAGTTGTATGGGGCTGGTGCGTATGCGGGTTCTGGGGCGTAGGCCTTTGGTGCAGCGTAAGCGAGCACTGGGTACGCTGGTCTGTAAGCAGGAGTGGAGTATTGGGCGAGGGCAGAAGCCACGCAGACGGTGAAGATGATCAACTGTCGAGAGAGAAGATTTCGGCGTTTAAAATATTATGCATCATTAAGTTTTAAAAGATTAAATAAATTACGTATAAACACTCGTTGACTTACCTTAACGGCCATTTTATTGGTATTATGGTTGTTTAGTCGAATTATTCGATGACTGTGTACAAAAATAAACTGATGAATATGAAGACCCGAGACTCAGTATTTATGTTAAAAAATTTGTCACAGCATCCCTTCCAATGTTACATTTGGCGCACATGTCCCGCTTGTTGTGTCGTTGTCCTATGGCGAGAACCGGTTAAGACGAAGACTACTGCGTGATATACTTGTTATACCATTTTTTTATGCCTCTTATTTGAATCTTTTTAGTATATTTCAAGTTTATTAAAAAAATAATCATCATCGTTCGCGTTTACACTATTCCAAAAAAAATTATCTGAATCCAAACATGTACGAATATTCCTACTCGTTTTTGCATTTTAATCGCACATTTAATTTCATAATAATGACATTTGGTGGACTAGGGATAGAACGAATATGTAAGTACGCACATTTAAAATATATTCATATATATTATTCAAACGAGAAATAATACTAACGAAATCTCGGTGTTGTATAATTCACCAGTTACTTGTAAAATTAATAAAGTTATATAAAATATTTAGTTGGTAAATACTGAAGAATTTTGTACGGGACTTTCAATATGATTTAAAATTTTAAGATTATTGTTAAATAAGTAGTCCAAGGAAGTTAATAATAACTAGTGTTATTAGATTAAACGAGGCTGTATTAAATGCGTTCCTACATTATCTCATTAGTTATTTTTTACCATCTGTTTAGCAATGCGTATTATGTAATCATATTGTGTGACTTCCTTCTTGAACACAGTTTGAAAACGGTCATCGTTGTTGGTGTTTTCACAATTATCCTCATGACTTATACGATTAACAATACTATATTGTTATCAATGGCATTTATATTACCAGATTTGGATTTGCATCGTGAGAAAATTATTTTTTCACGATTTACTTACGTGAGATAATAAGTATTTAAATATCTTACGTGTATTCATTAATTTGGTGTTTGCGTCGTACATTTGCCTTGTATAATATTTCTATATTATAATTAATATAAAACTAATATAATTGATATATTTTTAAAAATACATTGAATTTATTAGATTATTTATTTAATTTTTTAATGCTTTTTACAGTTAAATCATATTATACCAATTTGCTAATAAGTAAAATGTTAATAAAAACAATGATAGTTTAAATCGTTTAATAACTTTATTTTAAATTTTTAAAGTATACTATGACAATTAACTTATTTGAAGAATAGTAAATATGTCAGGATTAATATGTAGTCCACATAATCCCGCCATTGAATTTAACTTTGTAAACTCTTGTGGGACATTATGTTTATTATTAAGTTTGTAACAATAATGCTTATTATTTAATATAAAATTAGTTTTGATTAAATAGCATAGGAAACTACCTTAATATAATACAATTATTTAGATACCTAAATTTAGATTATAAAACGTTTATGCTTACAATATTTAAATTAAAACTCTATCACTGTCATATTTTTGATTTTATTTGTCAACTAATTTATGGAAGACGCTATAGTACTTATTAATTTTTACATTCGTGTACATCATGTTTATATTTTTAAAACTTATTGTTTTAATATTTTATTGCAAATAAATATTAATAAATTGATTGATATATTTTTAGTCATAATTCACAATAATAATCTAATATAGCTTAATATTGTTATTTACTATATTTACTAAAGGACAATATAAAAACAAGTTTATTGTATTAAATAATGGTCATAAGATTATTTTGGTCCTCGGGGAATATAACACTCCTTGTTACATTAATGTTATCAATCAAAACATCTGAAGTCATATTGTTTCTAGATACCATATATAGTCTAAACTATATTTCAATCATTTTTTTCATCACTTTTTATTTAGTTCATTATTACTTTCATAAAAGTTTACTACAATAGGTATGAAAATGGTTTGTGGAAAAGACTTTTACATGCTTTCAATTTATTATTTATTGTATAAAATATATAATTAAATTTAGAAAAATTAAAATATGACTTTTTTAGACAATATTATATTATAAAATTATGTTATTAAACAATTTAATATAATGTTAATAAAATAAATTAGCAAATAATTTTAATTAATAATTGTTGATAATTTTTTCTCGAATTTGATTTCTAAAATAACGTAATTTTGATTAAAAATAAAATGGAAATGTCTTCATCCAATAATTACCGATTAAGTTGAATACATTTTTGAATTGTTTAAATCTCTTAACTATTATTGATGTATTCAAAAATTCGTACAGATAGTGGTTAAGTTAGGTATTTAAGTGGTTAAAGATTAACGTTGTATAAGGGTCTATTTGATACTTTAAAATGTAAACATTTAATTTTGTAGATATGCCTATATTAATATTCTTTTATTAAAGTATAATACATATTATAAAGCGGTAAACCCGCTTGAATGTAAATTTTAATAATTACAAAAATTCACAGTATTTGAACGCAACGATTTTATGTAATAAAATATATTATACATTTACACATAAGTTACATTTTTTTATAATTATATATACCTTTCACTCGATTTGTAATTTATTTATCCATTTCACAATAAATAATAAATTCAAACATACTGTAAACAGTAGGTATAACGTTTCCACGTGGATGATTTCTTTTACAGAAACAAATATTTAACTAAATTCAATTATAACCAGTTCGTGTCGTACACACTCTGGGGAGTGAAACATAATATAATAATATGGATGGGGGAAAGGTAACGCCGATCTCTCGATTTAAATACTGCGACAACAGACACAAAATTTATCAGTCACCTTGTTGCGTTTGTCGCCAACAGAATAAACACAATATTTTATCACCATACTACTATAACAATACATTCAAAATGATCGCTAAGGTATGATATTATTATGCGGTTAAAAGATAATAATATATAAATATAATATAGACCGAACGAAAATACAGACACGGTAAAAACGGTTATTTTTTTTAACACATTTTCCGTGATTTTCAGGTATTCGTCATCGTCGCTTGCGCTTCCTTTGCCGCCGCCCAGTACGCAGCGCCAAACGCTTACGCCCCGGAGCCCAAGTACACGCCGATCCCGTACAACTTCGAGTACAGCATCAACGACCCACACACATACGACGTCAAGAGCCAGCACGAATCGAGCGACGGAAACGGCAACGTCAAAGGCTACTACAGCCTCTTGGAAGCCGACGGTTCCACCCGCGTCGTCGAATACACCGCCGACGACTACAACGGTTTCAACGCCCAAGTCAAGAATTCCGCCCCAGCTGCCGCCTACAAGCCGACTTACTCTGCCTACAAGCCAGCGTACTAAATTTCTTACCAAATTTTATCTCCTTCGCCTCGTATAGCCTTCCCCGTGCCATCGTATACCTCTGGGCCATCGCGTTCACATTGAACCACGGTCAGGCGATATGTCATACCACATATCGTAATATTATACCGATATACCTACACACGGCAATGGGTGTGTACGACTTGTGTATTTGTTGTCGTCGAGAAAATAATCGAAGGTGGCCACAGCACGCATGACAAAAAAAAAACCCCTATTCATAATATTGTCTTCTTTTCGTCGAACACAAAAATCTCATGTGATCATCATTCATATTTACCATATTGTTATATGTACATAATATTGTATAGTTGTTAACCAATGTAAACTAACACCATTTTAATTGTATCTACTTACATGTTTTGATTTTTTTTTTAATAATAAAACCTACTCGTATTATTATACACTTTAAATGACATTTTTCATCATTTATTTCCCGCTGTCCTTATTTGGTGGTTTCAAATCTATAGCACGATATAAGTGCACAAGAATGTTCAGATCACAACATTTTCTTTTTGACGTATCTTTTAACTTGGAAATGTATTTGTAATTATAACTGCACAAAATATGGATAAGTTTTATTGTAAATAATAAAAATATAAATATTTGTCGAACAGTCAACTTTTGCTCTCATTACAGTCTTCATCAAAAGTTCAACAAAACATACATCATTAAACCTAACCGAATTAAAACAAAAAAAAAAAAAAAACTATAAACGAACAATTAAATTGTTTATAATATGAAACAAAAATATCGTAACTTTTTTTACATACAATTTTTAATGTACGTATTTTTTTGAATTGTGTAATGTTTATTTGGTATCATTAAAAATATTAATTGCTATAAGCATAACTTTGAATACTGTAATTGATTGATTAATTACGATATCTGCATATGGATTGTAAAATTTTGGGAAAAGCAATTTTTGGTGTTTTTTAAGTTTAGAAGAGATAATTAATTTTTTTATTGATTAATATTAGTTAAAAATGTTACGTAACTGTGTTTTAGATATTTAAGCAATAACTTCTATATTTTATTGACCAACTTATTTATTTCTTACCAAAAAATTGCTCACAGTAGCTAGGTATGTATTTTTCAATATTTATGAAACGTATAACAGTAGAGGTAAATTTATTCTTTGATAAACAATTTAACCTGAAAGATATTATTATAATATTATTTTATTTGATTTTATACATGTAAATAATCTAGTTTTTCTGGAAAAAATTAAAACATTAATTTAGTTTTAAAAATATTATCCGTTATTAAATAATTTTCAATTGAAATATAATATTTAATTTGATTTTTGGTCTATCACAGTTTTGATAAAATCTAATTAAAATCACGATTACGTTTACAATTGCATTGGAAAGCAAATCACAATATTTATGTTACATAAAAGAAAATGTTACAGCTTATGTACATAACATTACATACGAGTATTATTACATTTTTTTAAACGAATTATTATTATTATTTTTTTTTTTTTTATTTTAATTATTATCAAATACTACACACTGCATATGTATTACAAATTATATAAACAATCAAATTGGTTTGTATTTAATTTTGTGCTCCAACTGTTCCGCTACTCGATTATACATCTTATTTAACTATATAGAATACATTCACTGTTAATTTACCATTTGATGTGCAAACTCGTGATAACGTGTTTAATCTTTATAAACTATTACACCGACTATATGTAGATGAATATAATAATTATTAATGTACTTTTTCACTAAACATTTCTGGTTTAGATAGCAAAACTGTATTACAATTGTTAATTGTAAATAAAATGTATATCATTCTCACACGAGTGAAGTCTTCTTCGACTAGGGAGGGGTGCACGTATAGGTATATATACAATAGGAAAACCACATAAATAGTTAATACAAACAGTTTGCAATAACAGTCAGTATCGTTCAGATTCTCGCAAAAAGAAAATTGATAAAAGTAGCGTATCTGACTCCGAGAAATCAAAATAATCTACAATGACAATTAAGGCGAGTCAAAATTTCCAATTAATCAATGCCAAAATTATTTGCTAATAACTCATTATCTCAACCTCTTACAATATTTCAATGATTACCTAAATCCTAATTTAGCGAATAACATTCAGTTTCGTCTCTTAAATTTAATAACCGATCAAATATTGTATTTACTAATCAATTGTGAAATACAAACAAAATAAATCTAAAACAAAAAAGGAATTATTAAAATTAATAATTCTACAACAAAACAATAAAATGAATGGAAAAACCAACTTATATACCTATTCAATTTTTTCAGATAATTGTTCATGTAGTTCAAATAATAATTGATAAAGTTCAAGTTATTGTTCTATGACTTATATATATATATATAATGACATAAAAGGAAAATTTGATAAAAAAAAAAAATAAATAATAAAATAAGAAACAAACTATATAATTATGAACAACGTTAATTTTTGTTGTTTTTTGCTACTATCATATTGTGGTAGGTAATCAAAAAAATAACAGATATTAAAGTATCAACTTTTTCCTGTGTAATAATATCATTACAATCTAGGCTATAACAAAGATACCTGCATAATTAATTTGTTTTCACTTTAAATAAAAAACTTGTATACATTAAATTATATTTTATGAGCTATTGAAATCACGTTGCACATCTATAATAATTTTTTTACCTGTTTTATATTGTAGAGAATCCAAATGAATAGTAATAAATCATTTCCATTTACAATTAATTACGTAAATAACAAGAAAAATGTATACCATTCAATTAAATAAAGGGCATTTAAATAAACCATGTCTAACAATTTTCTTGAATAAACTTTCCAATTGATAATGCATATAGTATTATGTATAATATGTGATATCTCATATTAGAAAAAATCTTTAAAATAGTATTCTTCTTTTATAAAACAAAAATAACTTTCTTTTAAATTTAATTAAAAACCTGTTAATTTTTGTATCATTTATGTTAAAATCTAGCGTATTATTATGAATGTAATGATATGTTTTATAGTATAGCAATAAGTACACATTTTAATCTATTAACATATATTATATTTAATAGCAAGCAATTTCATTAATAACATTACGAGTGTAATAATGTGTAAATAAATACGAATATACGAAAAAAGGGCCAAAAATTAGGCTATGCTGTAATATGAACTAAATTGGCAATTGAATTGTATAAGAGCTATCGCCTATTAGGATATACGTTTTTGAATTACTTGCACGTCTTAATTATCATTTATAATATATTTTATACTAAACCGTTAAAAATGTAAATTTTCAAAGACTTTTCAGTCGAGTTAAACGCTTTAAAAGTATTCCTTGTAATGTATTATTTTATTATTTTAATAATTGTCATATTAATAATTATGCAACACCTTTTTTTTAGTTTATTCACAAACGAACGATGTACCATAAATTACAGCATACAAAATAATTAATATTAAGAAGATGAATATTTCGTGTTTTTTTTTTTTAATTAGCTAATGTAACTGGTCCAATCTTAGTCCATCTTAGTCAATTTAACTATAGATAAATAATAGCTAGTATGGTAGGGGCTTACAAAAAGTATAAATACTTCAAACAAATTTCAAATATTCATCAGTCTTCTTTTCATTGTGTAAGAAAAAACGTATTACATCGTATAATACAATAGGGTCTATATTCACAAACAATTTGAAAATGACTGCAAAGGTAAGATTTGATCAATTAATAAGAACTATTTTTTTTTGTATAGAAAACTACTATAAGCATCTTCATTTCAGAAAATTTTTATCATTACCAGTAGACATTTTTGTTTTTTTTTTAGAGAGTTGAATTAATTAAAGATAAATTTACTGTATACAAAATATGGCTGTAAAAATTATCATTGTAGACGTCAACCGTAAATTTAAGAATACAAAAAAAAAAAACAATTTATTATTTTAGTTAAGTATTAAATTGATTAGGTATGAAACCACGCTTTTGTTAATAGTTAATAATATTACCAGAACGATGTGCATATATATATATATATATATATATATAT
>JACXSJ010004884.1:0-10468 GCA_014851325.1 Pentalonia nigronervosa | reverse complement strand
TCGTTTTGTGCTTTAACTGTTAATTTGGACGGCAAGCTCAAATCGTTTGAAATTTTGGCGGGTTTTTCGAACACTATTAAACGCTTGAAGCCTCGAACCGCCAATTCAAAATCGAATTACCACCGATTGTAACGGTCAAAATTCAATAACCACAATTATTATATCAGTATTGCACGATAGGGCTCTCCGTCCCGCGGGCGTCTTTGCCAACGCCCGAGAAAAACAACGGTACTAATGTAATCGGCGTAAACACACCTATCACCGCTGCCTAGTACCGGTGGTTCGGGTGTGACCGGACGGCGCCGCTTTATTATCAACTAATTATTTACCTGTCGTAAGAATGCCGGCCAACCGCACAAACGTGTTTAATATTGTTACCGAATATATAACGTCGTCGGTTGTGCACGTACGATGTACGACGCGTCCGATACCGGCACTATTTATTAGATTTTTGCCTCTCCACCGGACAACACCATGTCTGAGTAGAAACCACCACTTCACCGAGGGCGTCCTGGTGACGATACTCAACATCACCCACGAAAACGGGAACATTATTATACATTGTGATTCAAATAGTTACGCTTAAAAAAACACCCTGGCCGGCACTCTTTCTCTCTCTCTCTTTATATATATATATATATTGTGAATTATTATTATTACGTTGGATTATAAAACTACACGATGTGTATCTTGTAGATACATTTATTTATATATATATTTATTATTATTATTATGTACGCCGGTAACCACACATAGGAGCCGCGCACTGGTACATCGTCAGAACACAATTATATATTATTGTGTTGTTTTTTTTTTTTGAGGTGATTTTTTTCTTTTCTCTTTGGGCAAAGTTTTTATGCCGCGTGGGCTTTTCTTTGCCATTAACTTGATTATTACTATTTTTTTTTTTTATTTAAATAAATATTAATTAATTCACATATGAACTACATGCTAATTGTTCTTCCCTATTTCCTTTTTCCCGCATGCTCCAATTTCCGAATCTCGGCTGTGGGCTGGCGACCCTAAAACTAAGGTATGTAAATGTACGCTCCACGTCGAATTTAGGTAAGATCGTGCGAAACGTTACAAGATACTTACTTATTTTATATAATATATAAATTACATTTTTATCAAATATTTATTTATATATTTTTTTTATCACGATAACATTTTTAAAAATTTTGTCATTTTTTTAGACATTAATATTGTATGAGTAATTTTTTTTGCTCGGTCAAAAAACTTAAAAATTTAATACAAGGTTAATCATAACTTGTCGTTAGTGAAAATTAAAATAAAAAGTTGTGAGTAAGTCTACAATAGTTTTTAACAATCGTCTAAAGTATAGAATTTCGTAATAATATTTAGCCGGAAATTCAAACTAACTTTTTATGAGCGTTTGAAACTACCTAAATATTGGTTATTCATCAATATGTTATCGATTTCTTTGGGAACGATTTTTTTATTTTATTGTGATTCAAAAAGGAATAACCATAACATTTGAAAATTTCTCCAAATGTTGAGATTATCAATTTATATACAAAAAAAATTTTAAATATTTTTCAACAATTTTTAAGTTAATTATAGGCCTAAGAAATTTTCGGTTTTTTATTTTTTTTTTTTGTATGTAGTTAATAATGTAAATAAAAAATCAAAAAAATATATTAACATGATTGTTTTTTATAAACATTTTAAATTCAAATTTGGACGAAACTATAGATATTTAAATGAAGAATAACAATGTTAATTATTTTGTTGTAATTTAAAAATATTCTTCGTGAGTGCTTGAAATTTTTAAAGTATATTATTATATTTTATACACTTAATTTTAAAATGCAATGTTTTGTTCATAAATTATTTCAACCTACTATATTGTTAATAATAAAACGAATTATTTTAATAGCAGTTATATCATAAAATACAATTTTAGTATTGTAGGCTGACAAACTGTTTTCGTTCAGAATCGTTTTTCGTATACAATGATTTTATATCATTAGATACAAATTTAACACATCCATTACACTGCACACTCGACAATATACAGTATAATGTACAGCAGAGCCGTATCTACTTACAGATTTTTTTTTTCGTAATTCTTAAAATTTCAAACTATTCAATTTTACTATTAATAATTTATTGATTCCTCTTAAGTTATTATTAGTGTATTTTCTTTAAAAATAATGGAGCATATATATTTACAATAACTTTTTATGGCGTTAAATAATTTATCAGTAAACATCAGTAGTTATATTTTCATTATCAATTAATATTTCTTTAATTTCATCATTATGCTTGTAATGTTGGTAGTAATTTCATTAATTAATTTCCAAGAAAATTTTGGACAATTAAAGACCTCTTTAAATTTATTTTGGTAGAAATTATTCTTTGCTATTTTTAAAATCGTCATACTTTATTTTTATATTTCATGAAGTACGCGCGTAATTTCTGATTGCTAGGTTGCTTACTAATTTTTTAGATGACTCTTGTTTTTGGCGTAAAGAGCAAAATCCCGTAATCATTTATTCTTTCAAATGTTTGTTCGAGTTAGCAATTTTAGTTATTGTTAACATACTATTAGAGTTTGATTAGAATTTGGCTACTTTATCAATAAAATTATCGTAGCATTTATTTACAATTTTCTTGATGTAAACGTCAGTCCAAGCTTCTCTCATTAATAAATCAGTTAACTTATTATGATTAATATTTTATACATATTATTTACGGTGCACTGTAACTGTGCACGCATCGTGGCTATTTTATAATATATCATCTTAATTCTGTATACAAGGTTTTTTTTAACACCCTACACCGCACATAAGTTTTTTTTTGCGGACATACGGTGCATGCGAAATTTACGGATTTACAAAATATTTTTATTCATGCGGATCTATAGTGTGTTCATTATTTATCAGATCAATTTTATTCTTAAGGGCCCTGCTCGTGTCTCTTTATTAAGGGGCAATATTTAGGCAATTTTCAATTTCAATGCCACCCATGGCATTTGTGTAGTCGCCAATGATGATTAGTGTGAGTGTGGTTATATACCAGACTACATACATAGGCGCTGCACATACACACGTCATGTCAACGGCATCGCCGAAAAAAACGAAACTCTTGATTTTTTGTTCAAAACAGGCTTTACAGGAAAAACTTTCACGCCTCGTAGAGTGATCCGATTTTGATAAATTTTTTTTTTTGTTTGAAAGAGAAATATTTCTTTAAGAGCTCTGTGGACATGAATTTTCTAAATTTTATTGAAAAATCACAGGATACGATTTTGAATATGTGAAATTTTTACGAGATTTTTTTTTTTTATTATTATTGTTTTAAGCTACGAAATCAAAAATCTAAGCCCAATGAGCCCTGTAAAAATCCTTCGCTTTTTAAGAAAAAAAGATGAACTAAATCAGGCCACTCTATGAGGTGTGAAAGTTTTTCCTGTAAAGCCTGTTTTGAGAAAAACCTAAACATTTTATGTTTGGTCGGCGGTGCTATTCTTGTGCGCACATGCAGCCCGGTGTAGTCGATACCCATATACAACACACTAATCATTATTGACGACTAACACAAATGTGATGGGCGGCAGCGTCAAAACTGTATATTACATTAATATTGCTCCTTAAAAAAGACATACTAGTAAATTCTGTACCCAGGAATTGTAAAATAACAATTATCTACATCATATCAGATTACAGTTAATATAATTACATCTAAATTACAGTTGTAATTATCACTATTAAGAAATAAAACAATTTCATCAAAATGCTCATTTACGCTCTTAGTATTACAGCAAAAGACACTTATATACATATAATTTACAAAATTATACTATAACCTTACATTCTTACAAACTCCGAAAGAGAATCAAAATATTTAATTTTATTATCTAGATAGCTGTTTAATAAACAATAATTATTCATAATAAATATAAGGAAAGTGTCATTTATGAATTTTTTAAAATTAAAGTAATTTAGACAAGTTAAATTCATCCTGTATGATACATGCTCTGGAGTTTTCATTTTTTTTTTAATATTTTGAAGTTATTGAACCGTATACATTTAAACTCATTGGTTTTTGCAAATATTCTAGCCTTATAAAATAAGTCCCTATTATACAACGACAGTTCATTGTTAATAAAAATGTTGACATTTCTCCATTTTTCGTTCAGATTGTTTGCATTTAATTTTCGTCTCTTCATGTTCTCCATTAAGATTTGTTTATTTTCAAACGAGTCTATCACCACTATTATTCTCTTTGGTATATTTAAGATTTTAGAATATATGCGATAAGCATTTATAACTAATAATTATATACGTGATTTGATGGCAATGTTTTGAACTGTATCTGCATAATTTTGGTTTGTTATTTTTGTTACTCCTAAAATCTCACTGATTTTTGTTTCAACAGATTAATTTTATTTAAAATCGTTTATAAATTATCATTTAGTTTACAATTTTTTTCTCTTAAACTTTTGTTCTTTTCTTGAAGTTTTTTATATTATTTATAATTACCAATAATTATTAAAAACAAAAACCGTCAAATTGACGACATATAAAATTCACTGAATCATTCAAGTTGGATAGAGTTTCATTAGAGCCAACAAATGATTTTTCGTTCTTAATAATAACCGCATTATTGACCCTTAAAGTTATGCATTTCGTACAGCACCATTTCACTTTTACATGTTGGCTCATTTTTCAAAAATTTGATTCCTTAAGGCACGTACACGAAAAATGCCAAAAAATTTTATATTTTATTTCATTGCTTTGAAAAATATCATCATTACAAACTGAACACAACATGCGAAAACGTTAAATAATTTAATTGAACTCTACAGATATAAGATAACAACTTTGAACACGACCTTTAATATTGAACACAAAAACATAATAGTTTAATTCTATAGGATTGAATTATGTAATAATGACATTAGCTAGATGGTAATACAATAAAAATATCATACAATCCTACTTTCACAAACGAAATGCAAAATGTCCTATCCCTATAATTAGCCAACGGTTTCGGAGGCGAAGTCACCAATCGTACATAAGTTTGGCAAGTACAAATGTAGGTACTGTAGTGGGAATTATATTTAAGCAAACTTAATTATTAATATAGGACAGGCCAATGAAGTATAAGTGCTGAGACTATGAAATCGTGTGAAAAACGAGGATGTTCCTTTCAGCCGTGATATCAGTAGGAGTGTGTAATACTGTAATATTATTGTCATACGCAAGCAAACGCGGACAATCAGACACAGAAAAGTGTATTTAATTATATATTTGTTTTTATGAATAAAGTGTTTTCGACCATATTTTGTGTAATTAATCTATACTGTGTAGTCGTTACTATTTCAAAACCAATCCACATATTATCTTCAGACTATTTAGGAACATTTAACACAATACTGTAGTCCATTAGTATTGTTGTATTATAAAGTTTGAATCCCAAAATACGTTTCAAATTTTCAATGTCTCATTTACCTGTATTTAAAGTATTAATAACAATTGATCCAATAAAAAATATCATATTTCCATAAATAAATAAATTAATAAATAATAAGTATCGCAATGGTGTAGGAAAAGCGACTGGAATTATATTTAATTGTGCTAAGTTACCATAATATATAATCGTGCGCATATAACAGCGTTTCTTAAACTTTTTTGTCCATGGAACCCTTTTTGATGTCCACTTTAATATGGAATCCATACATTTTGTTGTTGTTTTTAGCTTTTTAGCATTTTTTTTAGGATTATTTGCAATAAAAATTATAATTATTTCATACAATAATGTGTTAAAGGTATTTAATTCAAAAAGTATGTTAAAATAAAAATAAAATTAATAATAATTGTATATAACAATACTTAAATTACTTTAATTAGACTAAATTTAAATTATAATAAGGTAAGTGAAATTGCTTTTTATTATTACAAATATTTTTAATATTGGGCTTTATTGATGAAAGTTGTATTGTCAAATTAGGTTCGACATCATGTCTGTTGCGGTATTTTGTTTTTGTTGATACGTAGGTGGAGAACTCCGTTTCACACATATAAGTAATTGCAAATGATAAAAGTGCCAACACGGCTTTTCGTGACAGTTGAGGATATTCATCTTTTGAACTGCACCAAAATTCTACCAATGGAATTGATTTAAATTTTTTTCCAACGATGAATCAGATGTAATTTCAATAAAATTATCATATTCTTTTCCTAACATGGCTAAAGATTGTGTATTGACAATAAATGCATTTTTAATCCACAATTCATTTTCATATTTCACCTGTTGGTCATTTGGAAAATACTGCTTGAATCCTTCACTCAATCCAGCAAGGTACTGAATAATTACATATTATTATATGGATTTAAATAGAAAAAATTTTATAAGACATGTAAATTATTATATGTACGGTGTCATAGTGAAGGTATATGGGATATTTCAAGAATATGTTTTCCTAATATTGATTCAACACCAAGAACTCATGAAGAATTTATTCAGTATAGTGATACTAATTTTCATAATGGTAAAACTATTTTGACAGAATTGGCTTCATTTTATCTTGTGAAATCAATACCATTTGATTATATGCATTGCGTATGCATTGGTGTTATAAAAAAACTACTTTTGATTTAAATTGGGTCACCAAAACATGTATAGACACTGCCATTAAATTTAATCACTTTGCTAGATAAAAGATTAGGTTAGCTGAATTCACATCTGATGAATTTCAAAGAAAATTATAAGAAAATAGTTGGAATCATCCCTTACGAGAAACTAGTCGATGGAAGGCATCAGAATTAAGACAGTGTTTATTATATTTAGATTGTATGGATTTTAGACATTTTAAGTAATGAGCCTTATAAAAAAGTTTAGATCATTAGATTCTTTTTTTGATTTTTCCTTTGAAAACTTTTATGCAACCATTAAAAAAAAAATAATAAAACTGGTGTGAAACCTTTACAACAATTAGTAATATGATATGCTGAAATACATACATACAACCACTATGTACATGATGATCTTTCATCTATAAACAAGAATGGTCCAATAAATATAAGAAATAATTTAGAAAATAGACTTATGTTACTAGAAGCCTGTGAACCACAATTTTCTGATTGGAGTTTTCTATT
Source organism: Pentalonia nigronervosa (assembly GCA_014851325.1). Classification (NCBI taxonomy): domain Eukaryota; kingdom Metazoa; phylum Arthropoda; class Insecta; order Hemiptera; family Aphididae; genus Pentalonia; species Pentalonia nigronervosa. Next base: position 3,341 of record JACXSJ010004884.1, on the reverse strand, counting down.
ACACTGAACAAGGCTAATAATCATGGAAAAATGATTAATGGTGATATAGTTAAAATAGAAAATATTGCAAAATTGTAAATTTGTAAAATTAATACGTCCAAAATAATTGTTATTGGAAGACGATATGAAAAAGTATTTGAATACTTTAATAGTCTATGTTCGTCTAGTCTTTTCGAAATTTATAAAGCAAGTTTATTTGGTTTAAAATATTGGCTCTTGGATGACATTTAAGAAAAAGTTATTTGTATGCCAATAAATGTTACAATTTCTGTTATAGTACCATTTATACACTCATAAATCATATATTTTATATGTATACATACCTATAAATCTTTTTTTATGTTCAATTTTAATTTTCAAATAATTGAATTTCAAAATAATAAATAATTAATATAATAATAATAATATAATATAATAATAAATAATTTAATTGAATTTTTTTATAAATGGTAACCCAAAATTATCAGAATTCAATTCAGATTTATGTAAAACTTTGCTGTCTGCAAATATACCACTTTATAATCTAAAAAACATTTATTTTAAGAGTTTTTTAGATAAATATATGCAAAGAGTTGTGCCTGACGAATCGATACTTCGAAAATATTATGTACCTAAACGATTGTTATAACCAAATAATGGATAAAATAAGGGCCACTGTCCAGGATAAAAAAAAACAGGTATATAGCTACTGTAATAATTGGTACACTAGAAATTGATTGTCCTTGAAAAATTATGTTGTTGACATCCGAGGTGTTAGAAAAAGTTAATCACTCGGCAATAGTAAAGTTATTTAATAGATCAATGGCTTTATTATGACTACTTTTTGTAAGCTACGTAGCACTATATAAATCGGCATCTGTAATAAAATATTTTTATTCAAAAATGGCCCACATTACATATTTGGCCCATTGTCTTTACAAGGTTGCAGAGGAAGTTCATAACATGTTTCCAAAAGTAGACAAAGTAATTGCGAATGTTAAAAAAACTTTTTTAAAAGCATCATATCGAGTTCAAAGTTTTAAAAACGAAACTCCTGAACTAATGCTACTACTTGAACCTATAATTTAATTACTCGTTGGGGGACGTGGTTAGATGCAACAAACTATTATTATAAACATATACAAAGCATTCAAAATGTTTTTATGAAATTAAATGACTATTCAATTTCTATATTAAAAGTAAAAAATATTTTGGATGACCAACAAGTAGACGCAAACTCTGCTTGTATTACAGTACAAGTAAACTACTTTAGAATTATATCTAAAACCATTGAAAAACGTGGATTAAAATAATCGATTCAATTAACATTGTACTCATAAACGAAATAACGTAATTAATACACAATTAAAGAGTATAAAATTAGTAGTAGAAAAATTTAAAAAAGTATTAAAAAAAAACAAAGGTTTCAATATGCTTCGTATAATTTCAAATATTTTAAATGGCACAGAAGAAAACATCGACATGAATGAATTAGGAGTTTTAAATGCTAGTGAAATAGTTTACTTTAAATATGCACCGACTATCTCAGTGGACGTTGAAAGAAGTTTTTCACAATACTCAAAAATCTGTTGACAGATAAAAGACATTCTCTGATATTTAAAAATATCAAAGAAATGCTAAAATTCAGTGCAATTCTGATTTAGGTAAGGCAAATTAAATATTTAAGAATAGTTTAACAATTATTTTTAAATACCTTTTTTGTATTATTAGGTGCAGAATAATAATTAATGAAGAAGAATGGGATCTAAAATTCAAAAAATATTCTAATTCAATTTAGTAAAATAAAATAAGTAAGTCCTTGCTCTACTGATAACACATCATCTACATTATTATGCCAAAAAAAAAATCCAATAGCACTATCAAAATCTACTTCAGATAGTGTAGTAAATAAAGATTTTGTCTCTAAAGGTAAGAAACATAAAATGTATATATACTTTTGTAGTTTGTGTTAATAGTAAAAGTAATGTTATATTGAATTATAAACTATTTTAGATGCAACTATTCACTTGTCTCAAAATGAATCCACAGAACCGTGATTATTATTACAGATAAAAATTTTTTCAGTTGGTCAAAAAACTTGAAAATGTAATACAATGTTCTTAATAAATTGTTGTAAGTGAAAATTAAAAATAAAAGTTGAATGTAAGTATCTAATAGCTTTTTATAAGCATCTATAGTTGAAATTTCGAGAAAATACGTAAATATCACTCAATTTTTCAATTTTTTTTATTAGAAAATTCATAAAAATTTTTCTATTTAAATCTAAGATTTTAAAATTTTAATACAAGGATCTCTATAAGTTTTTCTCCCTTTCTAAAAAAAAATTACTGAAAGTCAAACTTATTTTTTTATGAGCGTTTGAAATTAAACATTAGATATTCACCCATTTTTTCTGGGAACGATTTTCTTATTTTGATGTAATTCAAAAAGAAATAATTGAAGATGTTTAAAATTTTTACAGTGTTCAGATTATCAATTTCTATACAAAAAAAAAATTTAAAAATATGTTGACAATTTTTGAGCTAATTGTAAGCCTTAGAAATTTTTAATCTTTCAATTTTTTTTTCTTTAAATATAGATAAAAAAATTTTCGTTAGGTAAAATTTCTTGAAATTTTAATTCAAGATTCCTCATAACTTGTTGAAATGACAGATTAAAAAAAATAAAAACACAAAGGCACAAAGTTTTTTATAAACATTTAAACTTTAAATTATTTTGACTGAAATTCATTGTCGAATATTTTCAAATTGTTTTGTTGTTAAAAATTTATAAAATGTTCAGTTTTTATAGCTAAAGATTGAAAATTTAAAACAAGGTTTTCATAAATATTTAATATTGTAACCAAAAAATCAAAAAAATAATTTTTTCCAAACATTTTAAATTCAAATTAAAATGAAATTAGATATTTAAATGAAGAAAAACAATGATATTTATTTCGTTGTAATTTTAAAATATTATTCGAGGGTGCTTGAAACTTATAAAGTATATTATTATATTTTATACTCTTAATTAATTTTTCAAATGTAATATTTTCCGCAAAAATTAATTCAACTTACTGTATTATTAATAGTAAAATTAATTATTTTAATAGTAATAATACGTATCTTAAAATACACTTAGTTATATAGGCTCACAAGCCATCTTTGCTCAGAATCGTTTTTCGTATACAACAATTTTATATAACTGTGTAATTTTATACAAATTTAACACATCCATGAAAATGGCCCAACAATACTTACTGTACAGCAGAGCAGTACCCACTATCCAACTTTTTTTATTATAGAATATAATTAATTTTTTTTTTATAATATTACTCATATTAAATTTACTATTACTAATAA
>JACXSJ010004883.1:0-10475 GCA_014851325.1 Pentalonia nigronervosa | reverse complement strand
TGCGGGTATTAATTTGATTTAAACAAATCTCTATCTTTTCAATGCCTATTAATCTGGTTACGTCGTGTTGACACGGTCGCAGTAAACTCGTAATCGTCACACTCACAGATAACGATTTATGATATAAATGTATTGTTTAAAAATGTAAAGCGATCCGTTAAAAATACAACTCGATCCATAGTTTGAAAACCTCTGCATTACAGAATTTCATGAACATGGTTTTTCTACAGATGGTAATATTTTATTTTGTAAAATTTGCTCGGTTTATGTTGATTCTGATAAAAGGTTAACCGTTACGCAGCATTTAAAGACTTTTAAACATAAGCAATTGATGAGTAATGAATTAAATTTTAAAAATAAACAGTTAATTATGCCAATTAAAATCAAGTTTTCTAAAAAGTTAGATTTTTCAAAAGATTTATGTAAAGCCACCATGCCGATCACACACGACTCGTGTACCTATTTGGCGATAATCATAATCGCTGGTGTTTGCGTGCATTTTGACTTGACGTATCTACACGACTCGTATATTTACCGATTATCCTTTGATTTGTGCCACTCTTACGGACAACCGATTGGAAACCACGAGACTCTGCGAGTTATAATAATCCCCACGCTTTACGAATATATACCTCCCTTATGACTCGTAAGCACAACACGGTTGACGGATATTTACTGAGTACATGAATCATGTACGACTGGCTTTAGGACATAAGCTATGATGTGTGCTAATATGCTTTTACATAAATTCACCAATACTGAATATCGATCGTTATTAGAAAAATATACCCTTGATAATATTCCTAGTAAATCTACCTTATTAAAAACGTATGCGAACAACTGTTCCAACAAACAATTCATAATATTTTAGAAAACATATTTCTGAGAAAAAAAACTTATGTATCTATTAATTTTATTATCTAAATGTTTACTACAGTAGATTATGTTTCATGAAATGTTGAAGAAATTTACAATCATTTTATTTTAAATATTTGGGTAATAAATACATATTTCTTACAAAAATGTATTTTTTCGTTTTTTTTATCACTTTAGATATATCCAACAAGTACGGAAAATTACAAAAATCAAAAATTTTAATTATGCATCGTTTCTAAATTTATTGTTTTTTACATGATAAAAATTACAGTGATTACGAATAGAAAAATGCTATTAGTTTAAAACATTTGTTTTAGTATAAATGGTACTAAGAACTTACATGTAAAATTATAAAATTTATAAAATAAACAATGTTCTATAGTAATGTTTCTACTTAATATATATTATACCGAATATATAATTTTTACCAACTTTTAAATTAAATAGGTATTTGTCAATTTTAATAAATATAATGTTTTTAAGATATGAATATTACGATTTTAAACTTTCAAACTAAATAAATGTACAAATCTTGGGTTTATACATTTTTTGACAGCTTGTGTAAATTATACGCTGTAAGTTAGTTGATTGTGTGCTGTCATACATTTGATGACTGATGCATGTGGAGTATTGTAGTAAAATAAGTTCAATATATAGTTAGGCGAATTTATTATAATACAATAGTTAATAGTTAATGTTCCAAGTCAATTTGTAAAATATATTATGCTACATAAATTACTTAATTAGAATTTATTTATTTATATATATATATTATTTATAGTGTTAGATGCTTCATTCTAAAAAATCAAAATGCAATTATTATAAATTATATCGATAAAACACAAAACAGAAATGATTGCTTTCTTTTTTTTTATTTAAATTGTATTCGACATATATGTATAAAATATGCAAACAAGACGTGCATTCGAGTATAACAAATCCGTTAATGTATAACTGAAAAAAAATGACAAACCTATCGGTTAAAAAATTGACACGTCATCCTTGTCGTTTATTACTTGCAGCATAAATGATGGTATTAATAATTGGAAAGTTTTTGCGAAATAAAGTTAACAGTTTCTAGTCACGTACGTGAAATATCGTGTTTCTAGTGCAATGGATTTACAGGAGCAACAGTTTTAAATTGTCGTATGCCATAAAATATTTTTTCTTAACCAGGTAAAGTTTAATATTTATTGAAAAAAAAATGCAATTGGATGTCTTTTGTAACTATAATTTGTATGTGCTGATCGTTGTATCACGTGTACCATGAAAAAATATATAAGACTATATTTTTTTCTAACTTATAAAAAAAATAATATATCAAATTATGTTCTATTTAATATCATTCAGTTTCAACACAAGCATAGATAGATTGTCATTAAATTATCTAAAATTTAAAAATTATAGTTATTGTTTTAAGTGTTTGAAAAAAAAAATGTTCCCCTTAAAATGTCTGTATCAAAATATGTTCCAAAATCCTATGAGCATTAACCTGTACTTTTCTTCAACATCTGTCATTTAATAAGTATATTTTTTTATTCTCAATTGAGGTTCATATTTTTTGACAGTGACAGTTAATAACGTCAGTGTTTCAACAAAGTATTTTTCACAATGTATGAAATAATACCATGTTTGATGTTTTTTTCTAAGAAACGGTAAAAAAAAAGAACTTATTAACTTTACGAGTGGTGTTCTTTGAGCTGGATCAAAATTAGGAACTTTAAGACTCTACTGATTGAGGATTTTGTTTTGATTAGTTTCAATGTTCTGAATATAGCGAATCAATTGTTTTCCGTATTAGGTTAGGATTGGTTAAATATTTTGCTATGGGCATTATTGAACTACTATTTACTGGTGGATATACCGAACATAACCTAACTAGGAAATATAATGATACAAACTAAGTTTTTTTTCCTAGGATTTTGACACTTTTACATTATGAACTAGATATAAAATTATATAAGCTAAAAATTTAAATATCATAACTTTGGTTTCAATAATATTAAATATGAACAGTAATGTGAACAAATACAAATATACAATAATATGTGCAATAAATAAATATTTATTAGGTAAACCAATAGATGATGTGAAACCATGTATCGAAAAATAATTCAATATATATATATAAATTTAATAATTATCATAATGATTAATGATAATTAAAAATATTTATTATATAGATACTTCTAAGATGATATAGATATAATCTCAGACGAAGTATGAGATTAATGAATACAGAATACAAATAAGATTTTATATTTTAGCCGTTATAATTATATATTGGAAATTATATTTGTATATTTTTATTATAATTATTTATAGATCATCTCCCAAAATAAAAAATTGAAGAATATTTTTTTGAGAACTTATTTTGTATCAGCAATTTAATGTCAGCATTATTATTATTCACCCAGCGTATTATTATTTATTTATTTTAAAGAAATATCAATAATATTTCAAATATTTTAGAAGAATAATGATATTTTATGTAAATAACATTGGATAAACAATATAATTCTTAAATCAATCAGAGTTTAAAAAAATGTGCATTTAATTTTAAATACTTTATAGTTCATTAAATTTTAATCGACCTGTCACCTAATAAGGGTTGAAATTTAATGTTTAAGGGTTTTACATTAAACATGCTAAAACAATCCTAACGGATGTTTGTGTAAACATAAATATAAACTAATCGTATGCGAGACCGATACTATTTAATTATTGTATATTTATTCACCAGAAATCCTTTGAAGTTGGCGGTATGATTTAATTGTGGGAATGCACATTTCTTGATATAGCATTTTCAGCGCACTCCCACTGATGAGTGATGTGTGTTGGTTTTAACTTTATTGAACCCTTTTAGTTAAGTATGTAATGATATATTGATATTAATCAGTCACCCATTAAGAAAAAGAAATAATGATTGGGTTTGCTTATTAGCAATAATTTTCATTGACATTTAAATAAAAAATAATATTACGAGTGTACAAATAAGTATAATTATGGAATAATATTATATTGATTAATAGTAAGAATTATTAAGTATTTAAAATTAATTCTTGACAAACTCTTTCAGTAACATTTATATTTAAAGGATTTCAATAAATAGTTGAACTTATTTTAATGTACAGACCGAAGATATAATGTAGCTTATGACTCTTTATAAAAAAAATAATGTAAAAACAAATACTATTTAAATAGTTTCAACTTCAAACTAAAAAAGGTCAGCAAGTGGGTACCGCTTTGTTATACAGCAATGTAATAATATACTTAAAAAGTTTTAAGCACCCACAAAAATATTTTTAAATTACACCGAAACAACTAACATATCGTTATTCTTTGTTTAAATATTTAATTTCGTCTAAATTTTTAATAATGACTAGAAAAAACAAGGATGTTCATAATTTATTTTTATTTTTTGGTTACACTATTAACTACTTAAGAGAAATTTTGTCTAACTGTTATTATAACAATCTATGAGGAATCTTGTATTAATTTTTCAAACTTTCCAGCAAAAATATTTTTATCAATATTCATAGAAAATAATTTGAAAAAAATCTAAAATTTCTTATGCCTACAATTAGCTTAAAAAGTGTTAAAATATATTTGAAATTGTATGGTATATAGAAAATGATAATTTCAAAATTTAGTTAAAATATATAAAGTGTCTACTGTTATTATTATTTGAATTATAACTAAATAAGAGAATCGTTTCCTGAGAAATCGGTAGTTTACGGGTGAATATCCAATGTCTAAATTTAAACGCTCATAAAAAATTAGTTTGAATTTCCGGTACACTATTTTTGTGAAAGGTAGAAAAACTTATGGAAAATGCTTGTGTTAGATTTTTAAATCTAAGGTTCTAATAGACAATTTTTATAAATTTTTAAATAAAAAATTACTGCAAACTTAAGTGACTTTGACGTATTTTGTTGAAATTCTAATTTTAGATACTTGTAAAAAACTATCGTGAATTTATGTTCAATTTTTTTTCAATTTTTACTCACGACAAGTTATGAGGAACCTTGTATTAAATTTTCAAATATTTTGAACTAGCAAAAATTTTTTTATCGACAATAATAAAAAATAAAAAATTTACGAAAAATGTTTTATGCCTAGAAATAGCTCAAAAATAGTCAAATTATATTAAAAAATTTATAGTATATAGAAAATACTAATATAAATATTTGGTGAAAATTTTATATATCTATGGTTATTATTTTTTGTGTTACACTAAAAAATAAAATCAATTTTCCTAAAAACTTGCTTTGCATAGAGATTTTTGTTTTTCCTTAAATGTCAACAAAGTTAACATTATTATTACTACTTTGTTACTAGGTACATAATTTTAGTGACTTATCTTTAATAATAATTAACATTTTTAATTAAAATATATTCAAATAAGTAAACATTTAAATTTATATATTCTTGAATTCTGTCTCATATAACGATAATAGATTAATACCTATGTAAATTTATATTTGTGTATCTGTGTTTATAAAGTTACATAATTTTAATAAAAGCAATATACTGATATTATAAGTTACACCTACCTAATATTACATTTTCAATAGCCAGTTATCAATAAAATTAATTATTAGTACATTATCCTATCAATCTGTAAAATCATTCAGGATACGTAAAAGTCATTAATGGGTGGCTCGTTCTTTCTTCCAGTTAGTATACATTTTGTCTTCTGATATTACACACATGTTCTTTAGTTTTTTAAATCTTATATATATATATACAGGTATTTTGAATTAGTATCCTTTAGCTGCAAGCTTAGATTTAGACATAACCGATTACCAGCTTATTGCTTTTATTTGGGGCTTAACTCTTCTTACTATATCGTCGTCGGTTGATAGTTGTGCTTGTGGTATCTAACATAATATACATTTATAATATTCAGCTTTGTCTCAATCCAAAGACTCATTATTTTTTTACTGCTTTACATGATCGTAGATTTTAATAGACATCTTAACGTAACCTCCATATAATCTTTAATAAAACAAAACTGTGTTTTAATATATTATTGTATCTCTCTCTTTTTTTTTAATTTGAATAAAGATTTAAAAACTGGGTGAGCATCGTAACTTGTAAAGGACGTATTTAAACAATAATATATTATTCAAACAAAATTTTCATTATAAAAAAGATTACATTATGTTTGTTAAATACAAATTTTTTTTTTAAATTAAGAGGTTGAATTTTAATTATTTATGTTTATAATGAGCTTTTAAATACAATATTTTAAAATATTTTTTGAATGTTTGTATTTATATAAGGTTCTGCTATTAATGACGTTGTTGAAGCTTTTATTTTCAGTAGAATTTTATTATTATAAAAAAACTGATGAATTTATAATATTCAAATTCTAAAAATAACTTTCAAAAATTTTATTATTTTATTATTATTTTTCTGCCTATTTGATTATTTAATAACTACGTAGTATTTATTTTTATGAAATAAAAATAAGTGTGATGGTACTAGTAAATTTAATAATGAAATGTATAATTAAATTGTTTTAAGTTTAATAATAACAATAATATGACTTGAGAGTTATAACCTTAATAATTTATGATTGTTTTAATTTAATAAACTCTGAACTGAAAAATATACATGTTGAATTTTTTTAGTTATTGAATTTATATTTAAAAAAAATATTATGATTATCGTGTTGTAAGTATTAATTACTAACACAACAAAATATGTGTCGTAAAATAATATAAAACAATAAGAACAAAACTATGAACCAAATGTAATAATGGGTTATTATATTTTTAAGTATACCTACTTTTTAATTACCTCATTTACTTAAATTCATTTAAAATGCAATGTTTACCAGTCAAAAATAAAATGATTGTTTTACACACTAATTTATCACAAATCACTAATATCGATATATTTAAATTAATCTATACCTCACTTTTGAATAAAGAATATCAAAATATTTTTATTGTTGTAAACCGTATGCAGTAAATATATAATCTACTATACTCAAAACTGTTGAGCCAAGAACATAATTCTGATTGCTCAATATATTATTTTATAAATAATTAATATGTTATTTAACAATGCTTAAATACATAATACATACTGATGATAATTAGTCACCGGCTACTTTCATTTATAAATATTTTTTGTACATATTAAACCATATTAATTACTCTTTTAACTTCTATATTTTGTCTCTTAGACTATAATAGAAAATCATACATAATTTTAGGAAATCATATTTGATCAAAAATTAGCATATTAAATGCAAATCTAGTTATTGGAATAACTATTTAATTTATTATATATTTATAATAGTTATTAAATTATACTATAATAGTATAAACTATAACTTTTCTTTATGTTTTAGCAGGCCATTGTTAATTTACATAGATAGATATAACTAAAAATACTATGTTTCATAGATTTATAACTAATATTGATCATAGTTGCCATGTGGTCAATTGATGTGTGAACGATTTGCTCAAAGTTGCGTGTATAAATTATAGCCGTTATGACAAAATAATTCAATATTCAATTAGAATACGTGACAAAATATATATTTATCTATTTTAAAGTGTATTTAGGTAATTGATTTGACGAAGAATTTTCTTTGTACGTATAATATATTATAATATACATAAATGTTTTTGAAGTATAAGGAAATAATATTAAGTATTATGTTTCGAATACTTGAAAAACATTGAATATTTTGGTAGAAAATACAGCGTAAAATGTATAAATTAGCCCAAGTATAAATTTTCCAATACATCAACACCATATGCAGGATGTAGATATGCACCGAGAAATGTAATGGATGTTTTTAATGGGATTCTGTTTTTAAATATTTTTTTCTCAGAATTGAGAATTCAAATTATAATGTTGTTTTGTTTATATATATATAAAAAACCCAGTATATTTAATTGCACGGAAAATATTCTGAATAATATTCTATAAGGATTTCAATACGATTTCGATTAATTTGGTTATTACAGAATATTAAGACCATGCTTTTATTTTAATATAATTTTACTTGAATGAGAATATTCCTTATTTTTATTTCCTTTGATTCAATATACGTGTTTTCTTATGTTTTTAAATATCATAAATATTTATAATATCTTCATGATAATACTTATCATTTATAGTTATCAAAATGAAATATAATATGGTTTAGAGAACGTCGAAACGTGTATTTATTAAATACTAAGTATATGCATCTTTTAAGTCTAAAGTCAATTTATCGTAAAGTTCAAACTCTTAGAAAAATTTGATTATTTTAAAACAATTTAAATACTAAAAATAAGTGATGACTTTAATTTACATTTATTTTAAAATTGTATAACCTTTATACAATTTATTTTCGATTTACGATTTTTTAAATTAATTCAATTATAATTTATTTTTCATTATTTTTACTAAATAAAACGCAAGTTCTATGTAAATTCGATGGTGGGCATTTATCTCATTTAAGTAGTTAAGTAAGGCTTTTGTAAAAATGTATAATATAGGTATTATATAAAATTTAACCTTTTAGTTCGTTTTTTATATAATTTTTTAAAATGTAAACGTCATATTGTGCATATATTTACATTCAATTTCAAAACTTTAGTATACCTACCCTTAATTATTAAACTCATCTAAATAAATTAACGATAATATTATGTGACAGACCGGATAGATTAGAAATAAATTGGCCATATCTATAGATAGAGATATAGTTATGTATACGGTGTGGCTAGCTTTTTAAGTTTTTTACAGTAAGCCAATAAGTTTCAGCTACGAATGAAAGGTTTTTTAATGGTTAATGTAATAAACCTATTGATTTTTAAATTTAAGAATAATTGATTTCATCATAACCTTTATTTTCATGAACGAATTGTAATTTTATTGAAAATTGTATAGTTTTTTATATCACAATTCACTCCATTGTGTTTTGATTAAAACGTATATTCTTATAGACCTACATACAAGTAACTAAATTATAAATTTCGGATGTTATGATTAAAAGATTAATTAATGCAATAGAAAATTACGACTTCTTCAAATTTAGATGAATTGTAAAGTTAAAACTAACAAACAGTATTTATTTGTACTGCGCATTTGTTTGGAAATAAATTGGGTCTATTGAGCTTAAATTTAAGTAAACTACAAAAAAAAAACCGTCCAAGTTCCTCCACTTGAAGGTTTCTTCGTTCTGCGAATCATGTTCATTTTTCTTTTCTTTTTCTCTCTCCAAACATCACATTCACTTTTTGTTATACTTTTATTTGAACAGATTGTGAAATAAAAATATATTTAAATTAATAAATTTTAGTATTTGCGAATAGTATTAGATTTATTCGAGAATAAACATCAAAAGTATATCAAAGTCTCAATATGGGTTTATTTCTTACATACTGCTGAGAAGGATGTGACCATGTGGGCACAAATGGAAGTCTTTTGTTTCGATACAAAACACGTGTATTTTTTAAAGAAGATTTTGTTTATATTTTATTAAAAATATAGGCAATCACGCGGAAGTTCTTTGAAGTCAGTCGTGTTATTTTTGGCGTGTATCGCGGATATTAGGCGGATCACTTGTGCAATCGACTGTTGGGTGGAGTGGTTTTTGTATTGCCGCACAACGTGCTTTTGTTAATTATACGCAACGGTGGGACCTTGTCATCCATAAATATATCTGCAGTGTACCTATACACTCGCCGCGTGTTTATTATTATAGACACGCAATCGAACAACAAGTGTGAGGATGAACAGTTACTAAACAGTATCCAATGAGTACCTATAAGAACGATACATGTATACAATTTTAATGCGGACCGTATCGCAGTATGATTACTAAATAATTCTGTTTATTGATATTTGAGTTCGATACAAAATTGTCTAATTGAATTTTGTCATGTTATTCATACTAGAAAAATACTGTTTTTAGAAAACGTAATCAATTTTTCGAGAAAAAACTTCAACACAACCGTGTTTATAATTATATTATATATTATATTATGTCACGGGACACTAACATTCTCATAGGTAGTAATAAGATTCAACTATACTTGTCTTGTTATAAGATAAATTAAATAGATTAAGTAAATTAAATTCAACAATAATTGTATTGTTATACAATAATTGATTTATTTATTTGATTATTTGTACAATGTAATATTGTTTTGGATTTGGAGTTGAGTGATCAATTTTATTGATTTTAAAATAATTTGTATTTATTTTTTGTTTATGTGCACACTATTTATATAAAAAGAGAATACTTCAATTTTCAACTTCAATATCGTTTCTGATAGGAAAATGAATCTAGTTGGTACAAAAGTAAAAAAAGTAAAAAATTGCCTTTTATATTGATATGTCTACTCATCGTAGATCGCATAGATCGTACATCGTAGAGGTTCCCGACTTTTAATGTTACGACTCATTCTGGAAATTTTTTAAATTTTGGCGACACTCAATAAGCAATGACCTTTTTTTTACTGTTGATCGTTGATCGTGGATCAGTTGCTCAGGGCAAATAAAAAAGATACATATTAAAAAACAGTAAATTTTATTTTTAAATTGTTATCAATGAATTTTCATAATTATTTATTTAGTAAGTA
>JACXSJ010004882.1:0-10478 GCA_014851325.1 Pentalonia nigronervosa | reverse complement strand
AGAAAGAAGATAGGATTTTAATTCACATTCATTATTAATAAAATGGCATGTAACAGCAATATAATTTTCATTTTTAATAGAAGTCCAGCTATCGGTGGTAATGCTTACATATTTTGCCTGGTCTTTTATGTCTTGTTTCACTTTATCATGTATTTCATTATACATTATAGGTAATAATGATTTCGACAACGTTTTTCTCGATGGAAGTGTATAACCGGGATTTAACAAATTTCAAAGTTTCACAAACTCTCTATCTTCAACAATACTGAAGGGATAGTATTCTTTCACTATCATTTTCAGAACTTGTTGATCTATAATTTTACAGCATGATGCACCAAGAGGCTTAGATGAATATTGAGTAATGGGATTGTTCACAAATCTAGAACTTTGAGGACGAATTGCATGTTCATTAGATGGAATTTGTAAGGACGTTTCAGTTTGGTTCACCACTAGATTAGTTGTTGAAATAATTGTATTCTAAAAATGTATATATATATATATATATTATTTAATATTAGTATAACAGTATAAGTAATTATTTAGTATTTATGTAGTCCTAACTAATAAAAATAAATAAAAAACTTATTAATTGAAATAATTTAGTTATTTATTTAAAATTATTTAATTTTATTTGACAAAATATTTTTTAATTTAACTTACAGTAGTAGAAATTGATGGAGCATCATTTGGATCATCAACAGTCTGTTCTAATATACGTGTATTTCTATTCAATAAGTTGACAGTAGGATGTTTAGACTTAATATGTCTAATTAAGTTAGATGTTGAAGAACGATTATTTTTTAATTTTGTACGACAAAGACCACATTTTACATTTATGTTATCTGAGTCAAGTTGGAAATAATCCCAAATAACACTGGACTTACTCATTTTTAAATATTTAAATATTATAAGTAAAAAAAATGTTACAATTTTGAAACACTAACTTTGAGCATGGCAATAAACTGAACAAGAATACAAGACGATTACTAATTAAGATGTGACAATTTAAGTCAATGTTATTATTTGTTAATGACAATTTTATACCATGAAATCATATTAGTTTCCATACTGCAACAAGACTTGACATGTTATAACATATCACTATACAATTAGGAGTGTATATACTATATGCATTGATTTTATAATAGACTATTATAAAATCAATGTTATATGCGATATGTAATGTTTTTTTAAGATCAGCATTTTAGTACATATTAATAGTTTGGTACAATGCTTATTCTAATTTATAAAATTATTTTATAATTTTTATATTTAAAATTAAACAGCTATTTATGCTGCTACCTTGTAGTGTTCCATTTCGTTGTATTTGTCCACAAAATATAATTTATGAAAAAACAAACGAATACACTAATTATATTTAACATGAATTTGTATTTCAAATTAAGAACTTATGGGGGACATTGTTTTTTTGAAAAATAAATAAATAAAAAAATATAATAAATATATATATATATATTTAATAAAACATTCATATGTTCACAATAATATAACATTTTAAATTAAATTTGTATATAAAATAAAAGTTCAAATTAATTCCTCATTGTATAATATTTTAATATACAAGTATATGACATATTATTGTAATGCATTAAACAACAAAAACAATTTGGTAACTTAAAATTAATATTAAATAAGGTCTTAATACATTTTTATAAATCAATAGTTGATATATTATTTAGTGATAGATGATCTAATACTCTGAAGTAACTCTTAAACGAATTGTCATACGAGAGTTGTTTAATTTAATGAACTGATAACTAGGAATTAACGGGAGTCAATGGAAATTGGGAGTTGACTCACTGAGTTGACTCCGAGTCAACTCATTGGAGTGAACTGAGTCAAATGAACTGACTCATGTTATTGAGTTGAAAATCCCATCACTATTATAGATCATCTGTTTGTAGTAAAATATTTTACTAATAGATGTAACGTCTATACTACGTAATTTTATCAACAAAAACGTTAGGTGGTTAATATATTTACCACTGCCCATACGTGTACTTTTATCATTTTATTTCGTTTTTATCATAAATATTTATAATCAGTGTAGCCACTTGCACAAAGTTGGCTTTTTTGAATTGTTGAGAATTTTTTTACATTATATCACATGTGTTGTGCATTTTATCTCCAAATCGAAAAGATAATATTCTATCAAGAAGTTGATAATGGTCATAACATTTATAATAATGAAAACTGTTTTATTATACAATAAATAAAAGTAATTTGGATTTGGACAGTACAACGAATGTCAAAACGAATTTGTTCGTACAAACTAAAAATTGTATTTGTTGTTTATTTGTGACATAGTTAGATAGTTGTATTAATTTTTTTTTTTAATATGAATGATGAAAAGGTATTTGAATGCCTATTTTCTATAACTGACGATCAGGCAGAAAATTCAGAATTTGATGGTGATTCTGATTACGAGGATGAATTACCAAGTACTTTTTCGACTGATAAAAACACAAGTGTCTTACGGTCTTCGAGTTTATCACAAAATTCAAGTAATACGTCATTAGCAAATTCGTTAGATTTTGATATTATGAATATGTCGGTTGAAATATTGAATGATGAATCTAATACAAGCACTATCGAACATAATATTATGTCTACTCCTCGTACTGATATTCCTTCAGTAGATAATTCAGTCTTTTTTTTTGATTCATCAGTTATTTCTCTTCCTCAAAAAAAAAAATTCCTAAGCGACAGCCACTAATATTTAAATGGAGAAAGAGGTGTACAAAACCAGTCACTTTTAAAAAATTTAAGTTTAGTCAACCATTTGGTCCTAATGTTCCAGTAAATTTAGACAGCCCTCTTGATATTTTTGAAACATTTTTTGATGACGAGTTGTTCAATCTTATTTCTACACAGACTGAACTGTATGCCACTCAGAAAAATAAAAATTGTTCTATCTCTGTTGAAGAATTAAAGGCATTTTTTGGAATTCTTATAATTATGGGTTTTCATAAATAACCTACATTGAGATCATATTGGTCTACTGACCCAAATTTATATATGCCAAGCATAGCTAACATAATGTCAGTCAAAAGATTATTACATATTTTAAGAGTTTTGCATATAAATGACAATATAAAAATGCCAAAAAGAGGTGAACCTAATCATAAATTATATAAGGTTTTAACTCTGATTGAAAAACTACAAAATAAATTTATTTCAAATTTTAATCCTTCAAGGAATATAGCCATAGATGAAAGTATGATTGCTTGTAAGGAGAGGACATAAATAAAACAGTACATGCCACTTAAACCTATCAAAAGAGGTATAAAAATATGGGCAGCTGGATGCTCTAAAACTGGTTATTTATTGAATTTTGACATCTATCAAGGGAAACAAGGTGACCCAGAAATAGGTCTTGGAGAAAGAGTTGTAACTTTATTAGCCTCCTCTTTTGACAATAAAGGGTTTTGTTTTTATTTTGATGGCTTTTTTAGTAATGTACCAATGATGGAAAAAATGTTGAAAAAAAACAATTTTGGTTGTGGTACTATTAAATCTAATAGAAAGTACTTTCCTTCGAATATTTTAAAAAATGACAAAAGTTTAACGACAGGAGAATTTGATATTGCTACTTCAAAAAAAGAGTTAGGTGTTAGCAAGTGGAAAGATAGAGGTACTAAATCTGTGAATGTCATCAGTAATTTTCATGATACCAATATAATAGGTGCTGTTTACAGAAAAGACCATTTTGGTAATAAACATTTGATAAAATGTCCCATTTCAATACTTGACTACAATAAACATATGGGTGGCGTTGATCACTTTGATCAATTTCATTCATTTTATAATATTTTCTGGAAATCTAGACGTTGGTGGATGAAAATTTTTTATTACCTTTTAGATGCATCAGTAGTAAACAGTTATATTTTGTATAAAGTAACTAGTGATCTCCATGACCCTAAATCATCAAAATTGTCTCACTTGCAATTTAGATCAGCCCTAGCTAACCAACTAATAGGTGACTATTCATCAAGAAAACAGCCTGGAGTTAGACAGAAAAATAAAAATAAATTGTGTAAAGATTCTGGCAAAACTGTTGTAAACGACTTCTACAAATTACAAAATATTGGAGATCATCAACCTATCAAGGGAACTTATCGTCGTTGTGGTTACTGTAGCACAAAAAATAAACCTAAGCGTTCCAATATAATATGTAGGAAGTGTGATATTGCATTATGTCTTACATGTTTTTACCCATTTCATAATACATAAAATTTAATTTGTAAGACAAAGATTACATACATTACATACATATAAAGCGTTTAATTTTTTAAATAATGAAGTTGTTTTATTTTAATTTTACTTCTTTTATTAATATGTTATATTTATATAGTCTGATTTACCATGTATGGTAACAAGTATAATCATTAATTTTATATTTTATATGAAGTTATGTTTTATTTTTATTTTAATTTGATGCATATTACATAGTCACTAGTCAGATTTACCAAGTTCCATTTATTAATTTGATGTATACAAGAGTTTTTACATTTTTTGTTAGATATACAAGATTCATTTTATTTATGTTTTTATTTGTAATTTATATAATTTGTGTGATTTTATATTTTTAATTACCTATAATATGTAATAAGACAGCATAAAAAATATTTTCAATAATTTTCTATTGCTAAATGAGTGGTGGCATGTATACTGACCACCATAGTTTCACTATAAACAGGCAGTGGTAAACATAGTAACCACCTCAAAAAAGACCTCCAAAGCCCCCCCAAACAAACATTTGAGTTTTAAAATATTAAATTAATACACCTTGTGTATATAACTTTAAAAAAATATGAATTAGTAAGGTTAATATAAAAATTGAATTATGCCCTTTAAAGGGATAAATGAAACGGATTCTAGTTGTAGTGATACTGAATCGATTATTTCATCTAATTCATCAACGTTGCTTTTTGATCAAAACCAAATTACAAAAGTCACCTTAGGCTGGGAACACACGGGCGTTATTTTACCGCGCGATATTTTTACCGTGCCATAATTTTACGGCGCGTTTTGTTAAAATACATTCAAATGAATAGAGCACAACACACGAGCGTCGCGCCGTAAAAATATCGCGCGATATTTCGAAAACAGTCGCGTGCACCATGACTTTACCGCGCGGTAAAAATAACGCACGACACGAAATCCCAGTCGAAATGCATAACAATGATTGGCGGAGAACACACACGCGATAATAAAACGGGCGACCGATTATTATTTTAATTTTAATATTCGTTCATTCGTCATTATCAAGTATCAACAGACAGTCAACATGTCGTCAGAGGAAGAGTCTGAAATCGACATCTCAAATTTGACATCTGAAATTGATCCAGAACAAAATAATAGTCAGTTAGACACCGAACTAGACATAGAACTTTTAATTTCGCTTGTTGAAAGTAGACCAATTTTATGGGATAAAACGTTGAATAAGTTTTCAGACCGCAATGAAAAGCGAAAAGCTTGGAAGGAAGTGTTTGGTTTGACAAATCCAGGATTTGAAAATCTTGAATTTAAGGACCAAAAATTGATAGGTATGTAAGTTATTTTGTTGTTAAAAATTCATTAAAATTTGGTTTTATTAATTATTGAAATACATATAGGTACAAATATAATTATTAATTTAATAATTTACTTTTTACTAATCAAGTAAAAATTATAATACCTATATTATTTTAAATTTGGTTTATCATAATTTATAGATAACTAATTAAATATAAAGAAACATTGCATATTATGATAGGTTATTTAGTATTTAGTACATATACAGTCTACAGTATTACTAATGTTTTTTATTTATAATATATTATATCATAGTTTTGCATTTGGTTCTACTTATCATGTTGCCATGAAACTGCTCCTTCTGAATAAAAATAATCAGCATATATATTCCTCGTATCAATAGCTGTTCTTCCTCCACGATCAACAATTACTGGATTTATTTCCTCAAAACCTTCCACTATAAGGGAATCTTTAAAATTGATTCCATTTCTTTCACGTACAAAATTGTGCAAAACACAACACGCGTTAGTAATACTTACTGCCAACTCAGTATTAACATTCAATGGCCGATGAAAGATTCTCCATTTATTCGACAGTATACCGAAAGCACATTCCACGTACCTACGAGCACGAGATAAACGATAATTAAATATGCGTTTTTTATTTGTTAAGTTCCTTCCACCATAAGGACGTAGAACATGTTCAGAAAGACCAAATGCTTCATCACCAACAAATACGTAATTTGCAACAATATTAGTATTTGTTATTGGACATGTTTTAGGGATATTCAATTCATTTCTTGTTAACAGATTCCATAAAGTAGATTTCTTAAAGATGGTTGAATCGGAGTCCTTGCCAAAAGATCCGACATCGATGTACAAAAATTTATAATTTGCATCAACAACCGCTAATAACACTATTGAACAATAATGTTTGTAATTAAAATGTTGACTTCCTCTTCCTGTTGATTTTATAATTCTAATATGTTTCCCATCAACTGCTCCTAAGCAATGAGGAAAATTGGCACGCTGCTCGAACATTTCAGCTGTATTTTTCCATAGTTGTTCCGTTAAAGATGGCATTTCAATGTGAGCTAATTTCTTCCAAACTGCAGTACATACTTCTCTTACAATATTCCCTACAGTTGAAGTGCCTAGTTTGAACGTGTAGTGCAAATCTATAAATGTACATCCTGTTCCTAAGTATCTGTAATAATAAGAACATTAACAAGTTTTGCAAGTAGAGACTATTTTTATTTTATTTTAGGTACTTTATTAAATTCTAATCTTTTGAAATTGTCAAAAATCGTTGTTATTTTTAAGTAAAAAAAAATCAATTTTTTTTATAACGATAAGTAGGTACAAATTATAATAAACCTTATATTAAATTTTAAAAATATTTTAGAATGGCAAATTTTTTTATCGGCATTTTGAGAAAAAAAATTAGAAAAATCGACAATTTACAAATTATGTTAAAATATGTCTTTTATTATTTATGATAAAATATAACATGTAACTAAAATAAAATATGTTTTATTTTATTGCAAATTACGTGAAATTAATTTATCATTTGCAATATACTTAATTTATCATGTTTTAGTGAAAATATGTATTTACACAAATCCCAGCCCTAGTAATCATGAACACAGACAAAAAAAAAATTAAAAAAAACATCATTATAAAATCAATACATTCATCACACATTCATAATTTAAAATTAATTATTATTATTATATTGTGCTGTATTAGGAGACAACATTGAAAAAAAATGGAAACATATCAAAGACGCATACTTTAGAACAATTAAAGAAAATAAGCCAAAGTCAGGCGATGGGATGACAAAAAAGAGAAAAAAAAATATATTTTCCACGATCAAATGCAGTTTCTAACAAAAACTATTATTCATAGACAAACAATAAGCTCTATACCTAAGCAGCATTCTGAAGAAAGCGTCAAACTTCAACCGTCTACTTCAGAAATTAATTTACCTGCAGCCGAAATACAAAATAATAATGAATTTAAAAAAAAACAAAAGAAAAGACCCAGAAATGTTGAAGACACATTTATGGAGTATCTAGAAGAAGCTACTAAAAACAGGAAGGATCAATGTGACGTAGTTAAAGATGAACATGAAAATTTTTTTGACTCAATGCTCCCAGTCGTTAGACAATTTTCTGTTGACCAAAACGTTGGCATTTAGGGCAGAAATGATTAACGTCATTCAAAAAATTAAACGTGGCACAATGTATCCTACAGATCAATTTCAACAGTCTCAGTATGAACAATTTCCAAATTATTTTCGTTTTCATCATGGAACAACCCAAAGAACTACTTCGCCTGCTATGTCACAGTTGTCGAATAGCAGTTCAATCTCGACATTGCCACCTCAAGTTCAGTTGAATCAATATGAGCCAAATTTAAATGAATATACATTAAACAATTCTACATTTCTTTAATTATTATAATACTTCACAATAAATTTAAAAAAAAAAAAATGTTGTACCTAAGTGAGTAAATTTTATTTTATATATTTTTTTTTAAATTAAAAAAGCTTGTTTTTTGGTTTCATTATCTATAGCTAAGATAAAATACCTATTATTAAGAATTATTAAAAATAAATGAATTAATTTCCTGATTTTTATTATATGCTTACCTTAATGTTACTGCTAACTTTTCAGCTGGAGTAATACTTTTTCTCATGTTAGTATCGATTCCTAAAAGTCGTGTTCCTAGATACGTTGTTAGTAGTTCATCAAATGCTGATATGCTTATCCGGAAATAGTTAAAAAACTTCACTGGATCTTTTCTGATATTTTCAAAAAGTAAATTAAATGCACCTTCAGAAGGACGTGTACTATTTAAATGATGTACCCACATCTTTCTATTAATTTTATTTTTATTTTTAATAAAAAGTTGGTAACCCAAAAACAAAATAATATCATCATCTGCCATGATGGTGTTGTCTAGTTAAAACATAGACACTTACTAAATAGTTTATATTTTGGGAAATAAGTTATCGTGAATATTGTTAAAACGTGCCGTAAAGTACGGCACGGTAAAAATGTCGCGCGGTAAAATAACGCCCGTGTGTTCCCAGCCTTAGAGGACTGTTCAGTAACGTATTATGCCGGATACCTTGCCTATAAATGCATAAAAAATTCAACTGTCATTTTTGTCAAAATAATTTTTTAACAAGTAAAGATTTAAATGAAAAAAACCAAATTCTTTTAATAAATAAAAACTATAGTTCTTTTGAAAATGATAATACCGGACTTAAGGCACCCTCTATTTCTTTTAATAAAATAATTAATTATAGTTTGGATATTTTTAAAAAATATTTTGAAAATTATTCCTTTAAAAAAAAACTTTGTTTTAAATTAATGCAAAAAATAAAAGTGGATTTTTTAATAAACCAGTGGTTAAATGATGGTAACAATTGTAATTGTAAAGAACATAAGTTATTCATAATTGATCACATTAATATGTAAAATATTTAAAACAACTCAAACAATTTCTACTATATCACAACTAACAAAAGTATCAAAATTAAAAATTTTAAATCATATTTAATTTCATAATTTGTTGCTTTTTTTATCTTTGTTATTATATAATTTATAAATTGTTATGATGTCATGATTGCATTCATTAATTATTTATTTAAATTAATATTATTATTATTATTAAGTTTCTTTTTATAATTATTTATATTTTATTATTCATTATTATATATTTTATATTTATTTGTTTGAATAAATATTGTTATTATAATTTCTGGGCTTTCATTCTTGTTCCTTCATTAGTAATTTAAGATTGTTTTTAATTTTTTTTCATTTTGTATTTTACCAATCTACTATTTAAATATTATTAGATCTTTGCTCTGGAATCAAATCAATGGAAATGCCGAAACGGAATGAATATTATTTTTGTAAGGAATATAAATTATTTCTCTTTTTGGATTGTAGAGGATAATATTTTTTAGGAAATGTCATTGACATATTGGTTTTATATTTTATTATTATTTGATTTTGTTATGACTTTCAAAATGAAAAAAAAATGTAATTTTAATTGGTGTTTAAATTGTTTTGAGACAATACTTAAACAAATTGATGTCTTGTTTTATAAAGAAATCTATATCTGTGTAAACGCAGATAATGATCGTGCCGGTCGATATCTATTATTATTTATTATTATTATTATTATTATTATTATTGACTATTAATACAATTCACAATAATGATACATCAACCGTTGCACGACGGGTTTTATTTGTATTTTTGATTGACACAACGCTACCTATTAGCAGTCCGTATAAACATAATATTAGTTGCCGATAACCTCTATACCATGGGCTATCTGTCTATTATAAAATCAATGCTATTACTGATAGCTGCGAAAAGTACAGAGAGAACAAATACACGTATGTCTCTACCGCGCACTGTGGGCCAGAATATGAAAATAATTGGTCAAAACCCATAATAAAACTAATTAATAATTGATTTCTTTATGATATTCGATTATTTATAAGTTTATAGACTATAAAATAAATACCCATTTCGCAATCAGCTGCAGCGCTCTGATTACATATTTGCTCAACACATTTATGATTATTTTAGTCTATTTTCTTTTCATTTCATGCTACTGTTTGTCGTCTGTTATTTGTTGAGTATTTGGCTGTAAAAAGGTTAATTCAAACAATATATTTTTATTTTTTTGTTTTAGTAGATTCGTCGAAGATTAGCACATAAGTTTTATTCATTAAAATAATTTAGTGACTTTTTATTATTAAATACATAGGCTGTAAAAATCTTCATTTTTAAATTATATACTAGAGTACTTTATTTAATAGAGTTTATATTTTTAGTCTGAGCAGCTTTTATCACTTAAACTTAATGCATTTATTTTAAATTTAATTATTTAAAAAGTGGTAAAAATTATATTTGC
>JACXSJ010004881.1:0-10485 GCA_014851325.1 Pentalonia nigronervosa | reverse complement strand
AAAAAAAAAAAAAAAAAAATGGATTGAAAATTTGTCTGCAATTAGCATGTTATATTGGTGTTCGCAATTCGTATGCAATTTTTTTAGGTTTCGTCCGCAATCCACGTGGTTTTTATTACTTTGTCCGCAATTAAAAATCACCAAGTATTGTGGGCAGGTAGTTCACGTTTTACTCAGGCATAAATAAGATTTACCTGATTTCGACTTTTGGCTTTTCGAATCTATGATTCGTTTATATATATATATATATATCTTAACCGAGTAAAAAAAAAAATTAGATTACCATTAATTTTAAATGTTTTTAAAAAATGTTCTATCAAATTAACTTAACTCAGTTTAAACATACAGCAGACTTCCCCAGCCTTGATATCGATATTATTATATCCAGGGGTCGCATTGAAATCAAAATTTCGTTTTACGTTACTCAGAATTTAAACGTTACACAAATTTTGCGTTTATTGTTTATCGTTAAAAATAATAACTAATGTGGAGAATAGCCCAGATACGAGATATAATAAATTATTGGATTGATTGTAAGACTGTTAAATCAAATGGAATAAATATTTCTACGAAACCAATATTATAACTTTCGATTAAATAGATTTTAAATTATTTTGTTTTGAGGTATTTTTTATTTAATGATATTCTATAAATTACGTTTTGCGTTATGTTTTGTTAAACGATATATTATACATTTTGTTAATCATATTGTTTTATTTTGTGGTATTTAGTTATTTTTGTTTACCGTTTTCCGTTTTAATTACTTTTAAAAAATTCAATTGTTTTTTTGTCATATTTAACGTTAGAATCATATACGTTAACTATATCGTTTGCAAGCTCTGATTATACCATTCATCACATAACGTGGTGTATTTCCTTACTCTTGGCCAACAAATATCGAAACATTTTAAACTAATCAAACGCGTACTCGACAAATTATAGATCAGCTTATATTTAAATTATGTTTTTAATAATTGTATTATAATAGTAAAAATATCAAAAACGTCAAAAACAAACTCATAGTATGTTATAAAAATAGGATGTTCATATATAAATCACATGAAACTGCAATCTGCAGGTGTGGACTGATCCGAAAAAAACCACCGGGATTTCAAGTTTAGATTGGCCACATAGATAAATATCTACGAACCTCGAGAATATCGAGTAGCAGAAGTCTGAAATATATATATTTCAAAGAATTTTTTTCAAACCAAAATGTTTATAATGTTAGATACCGTAGTATAAACAGTAGGTATATACCGAGCAGGGAACCACCGCCGATTTAACAATGATGTATTTTTTCACTGTGCATCTGGAATCGGTATTTTTTTTTTATTTTTTAAAGGTAGTACTAGTACTTCAATTGTTTCATATGTATTTTGCATAATATTTCATACATTTTTTTATCTTTTAATAATACGCAATAAAACAGAAAATATATTATGAAACCGTTTTGTGCCCAACGACAAACGTTCGCATAAAGTAATTCCGTTACTATAGATATATATTGTATAGAATATCATGAATATCATATAACAGTCCTATATTGTAGAAACACGGAATTCGAATATTTTTACACGCAATATTTTCACATTGAAGTCACAGAACTTACAATAATTTACATGAATTCATACAGTAGTCGGTTTTTGGACGACTACAGGAAATTTAGAGAAAAAAATGTATGCATATAGACATCTCGCATGTGCACAAGAACAGCGATACAACACAAAAGCATGTTTTTTCAGTTAGAATACTTTAAAAATTGAAAAAAAATCAGATAATGTTTACCCAATTTAAAACTTGCATAGTAAACACCTACTATTATCTATTAAACATCGGCGTTTACGGTAATTACAAAATAAAACGGATAGCTCACGGCACATGAATATAAAAACAAATTATATATTATATAAATCAAAAATTAAAAATCTTATAACAAAAAAAAATATTATTTAGATAATTATGGTATACCGTCAATAGATACTAGTCAGTTGACAACGCGACAATAGATTGTGCAATAATATTGATAGTGTATTACAATTTCGGATTTATTTTATTTGTATTAAATTAAAATTTATTTTAATTAATTAAGTATTTATGAAATATGACATTTTAATCGATAAAAAGTGAAATGGGCAGCGACATTTTAGTTGATGGTGGTTACATGTATCAATGTGAATGTGATGGGCTTGGAAAAAAACATTTTACGGTGTTTACAAATGTACAATGTAAAAAAAAAGGTCGGTATGTGGATACCGCTCTGCTGTATTGTAGATATCGAGTGAGTCACTTTCATGAATGTGTTAAATTTGTATTTAATGATATGTATAATTTATACGAAAAACGATTCAGAGCGAAAACGGTCTGTCAGCATACATAACAAAATGTACCTATTTTAATATATTATTGCTAATAAAATAATTCATATTATATTACTATTAATAATACAATAGGTTAAATTCATTTTTTTCAGAAAACATTGCATTTGAAAATTTAATTAAATGTATATAATATAATAAAATATTTTAAAAGTTTCAAGAACTCTCAAAAAATATTTTTAAATTACAACGAAATAAATAACATTGTTATTCTTTATACTACTAAATAATTTGCAAACATTTAAGATTTTGATGAATTTGGTCAACATTTGAATTTAAATGCTTATAAAAAAAGTGTGCATTTGTATCTTAAATATTTTTAAAACTCCATTTAGAATAACTTACAAAAAAACCTAGTTTTGAATTTTCAATCCTTAGTTATAAAAACTGGACATTTTATAAATTTATAACTACAAAATAATTTGCAAATGTTCGATGATGAATTTCAATCAAAATTCGAAATTTAAATGCTTTTAAAAAAAAAATCGTGTCTATGTATTTTTATTATGTTTTATCTTTTATTTTAATAAGTTATAAAAATTTTGTATTAAATTTTCAAAAAATTTGACCTATAGAAAATTTTTCATATTGATATTTAAAGAAATTTTTACATCAAAATAGGAAAATCGTTCTCAGAGAAAACGGTGATTACCCAATTTCACTTATAAAAAATTACTTTAACTATCTGGTAAATTCGTTTTTTTTTTTAGAAAGATAAAAAACTTATAGAGATCCTTGTGTTGAATTTTCAAATCTTAGATTTGAATAGAAAAATTTTATGAATTTCTTAATAAAAAAAAAAAAATAGCAAAATTTCGTGATTTTTACGTATTTTCTTGAAACTTTAACTTTAGTTGCTTATAAAAAACTATTGGTGATTTACGCTCGACTCTTTTTTTCAATTTTCACTTACAACAAGTTATAAAGAACACTGAATTACATTTTCATGTTTTTTCACCAACTAAAAAAATTTTTATCTCGGCAATAATAAAAAAAAAAAAATATAAAAAATCCGAAAATTTATGATAATTATAAGTAGCTCAAAAAAAAAATCAAAATATTTTAAAAAATGTATGGTGTATAGAAAATTTTTACATAAACATTCGGTAAAAATTTGATATATTTACAGTCATTATTTTTTTTGTTAAATCAAAAAATCAAAATAAATATTGTCAAAAAATTGCTTTACGAAAAAATTCCCGTTTTTCCTTGATTTTTTTCCCGACGCGTTTAAAAACTATTGGGAATTTTGTACTTTTGTATTTTAATTTTGTATTTTTTGACCCACCAAAGTATCAAATAGATTTACTTTCCTATATAAAAGATGCCGATGAAAAAAATCGGAGCACTTTTACTGTAATAAAACTTAATGACAAACACAAAAAAAAAAAATACACAATATTGTAAAATTTATACATCCATCGCTCCGCTTAGAATTTAAAATGTAGTAGGTGAGTTCACGTCCCTAATAGTGAAATAGCAACATACTCTATTAAAGTTTATTTCTAAAAATCAAATCGAATATAAGTTAATATTATTTTAATTATTGACTACTTTATTTATGTTAATTTGTGAAAGTTTAAAATATATTTTAATCTATATAATATGTAAAAAAAAATTATTATATATTAGTATACTATCAACTGCCGTGCACAATCAATTTTTTTCGCACAGTCTATTGACCACTAATATCTATTGTTGCGCTCTCAATACTGACCGCTATCTATTGTCATAGATTCAGATATTTTATCTCTGATGACCATTTAATTTAAATAGATACCTAGCTAAAAAAATAAAACTTCAAATTATTTTTATATAGACTTTGTTAAAATTATATACATCACACTCGTCACTTATTTAGTGCCCATAATGCCGTATTGAAAAAAACAAAATTCTCGGACATCCGAACTCTTTCGAATTCGACAACTTATATATAATAATAATAATAATGCGGCAATACAGTAGATTTTAAAATTAAAACACTACTTACTTAGGTGGTGCCCACGATATTATATTATGCTAAATACTTACGTAATGTGCATAATGTTTCAGGTTTTCGCGATGCAGACGATTTGTTATTGATATGAGTTAAAAGTGTACAATATAATAACACAGAACCTATTAAAAAGTAAATACCACACGTGCGGACCTACAAAATGATCCAATCAACTAGAAGTAGCGGTGAATATTTAGCCGAGTTACAATAATTGATGCGTGTGATTTCGAAAGGGAAAAAACTTGTTTTTGCTAAGTGTATAATAATAATATGAATTTTTGCAGATATCATATTTTAACGTTGCATTAACAACAGACAACCAGAATTCAAATTACTCGAAAATCATCAAAATAATAAGCGTTTGAAAACATTATGATTGTTCGTTACATGGGCACTAAAGTTAGCATTTAAAATAACACATAGATTCCAACAAATAAAAAAAAAATATAGTCTCTTCTCTCCAAAATTTATATGATTTCCCTCATAACATTATGCTATAATGTACTAGTCCTTGTGCTCACGCCTAACACATTTTTCTAAATTATTATTTTTGTCAGTGGCTGACGAATTCAAATTTATTCACAAACAAGTAGGAAAACTCCAGTAAAAAGTATTTTAAAAAAATTACTGAAACGTGCAGAAATAAACTTTGAAAATGCCATGTTTGAGATCATACTTACATCATATACATTTACATAATACTTATCTTACCTACTCTGTTTGATTTTAAGTCAAGTCGAGAATACGAGCAAATTTCTGAAGTCTCAAACCTTGTTTAAAACGTACTTTTTTTAGATTTGTTAGCTAAGTATAATTTTTATTGCATAACCTAATGTAAAATGTTATGTTGTTTACGATATTTTTTATGAAAACAAAACGTAAATGTAAATAAAACTCAGACGTCCGAGGACGGTGCTTAGTATGTGCATGTCATACGATATAATAACATAATCCTAACGAACATGCACCATATTACATGACGTCTTAGGTATGTAGGTCTTTGAAAACAAATCTGAAATCGTCGACGCTGCCCAGCTGCCACCTGGCCGTCGTCGTCGGCGGCAGACGGCAGGTGCACCCGACAAGGTTCCTTCGTCCTGAAACGGGCTTTCACCGATAAATTGCGAAGACTTTCGAAGGTCGCCGCTGCGAGTACTATATAAACTATAATACATATTTAATATGATAACGTCTCGTAGTAAATTTTTTTTTAATCCTTAAACTACATATAGGTATCTACTATTATTTAGCATTTATCTATAAAAGGTAATGACAAAATGCCAATAAAAAAATGTAT
The DNA here is from genome assembly GCA_014851325.1 of Pentalonia nigronervosa. Lineage (NCBI taxonomy): Eukaryota > Metazoa > Arthropoda > Insecta > Hemiptera > Aphididae > Pentalonia > Pentalonia nigronervosa. The sequence goes on along the minus strand of JACXSJ010004881.1, from coordinate 4,814 downwards.
TCAATGCGATGATAAAATATTATGAATGCAACGACGTATTTAATACATTTTCCAGAAAAGTCATAAAAATAGTTGCAAAATACAAATTTTGTAATAGTAATAATGTAATGGAATTGAGGTTATGAAAAATACAAACTATATAATATTAGATTTATTGAAAACATATCGGGTTAATATATATTTGAATATAAAACATTATATAATTATATTATAGGTCATTTCTTAATGTAATAAAATTTAGTAGTTTTCTGTTTTTTATTTTTTTTTCTTTAAGTAACATTTAAGAAGATCAAAATGTTTTCCTATAACAACTAGGTGCCTGCATATTTATTAAACAACACAGAATATTTAATAATTAAACGTGAGAAATACTATCAAAGGTTTTTCTGAATACTTCTAAGATATTAATTTTTTGTGCAAAATTTGTATATAAATGCATCTTTAAAGTTGCGCTAGTGCAATCTTTTGTTTCTCTATTTATTTTCTCTGAATTCATATTATAGTATTATATGATTGAGTTTTTTAAAGGCATGTTAAAGGTTTATTTTTTGTTGTCCTTTCGAATATTTCTGAAAAACGACCAAGTAGATTATAATTGGTTTATATTTTGAAATGTTGTTTTATCAACCTCTGCCTTTATGGACGGAATATATACTATATACTATTATATGTATTTTTAAACGAATCCGGTATATTTCCTTAAAGTAAAATTATATTAAAAATATAAATAAAATATCAACAAGATTATATTCTCTAATATTCTTAATGACGTTTATTGAAAGTCCGTCTTTCCTTGTTGCCGAATCACGTTTGTAATATTAATAAGGTTTTCTGATTTTGAAATCTTTTTTAAATATAATAGACTGATTATAATAACTATTCGTTATGTGTATATTAATTGTTACATTATGTTATTATTTATTGATTTTGATTAAGATCTAATGAGAATTCATTTTTTCTTTGAAGATTGACTAACGTATAAAAATTCCGTATCACTAACATTAATAATAATCATACTTATATAAATAATAAAATGAAGGTATACATTTTTCTAAAAATTAGTGTTTCACATTAAATTACTAAATAATTTCTAAATAAATTAATATTATATTGTTGGCATGAAGGCGTGTCATTGTATATCATTGGCCTGTTAATTACAATCTGAGCAATAAATGAAGACGTTACTCTTAATGATCATCAAAAATTGTAGCTGGCTATTCAGCTTTTAAAGCTTTCATATGAAAAAAAAATGCTATTTTACACAAACAAGTTAATCCCAAATATGTATGTAAATGTAACTACTAAATATGTAATAATGTTGTTTAACAAAGTGCGGGGTTCGACTTTGAAATCGTCAGAGATCGACTGTTTGCCCGCCTTTGCTATAAAACTACTTTATATTCTATTAAAGTATTATTTCAATAGTAGCTCCGAGGTTTTGCTGTTCAAATATGTAGATATATACTAAATTTTTGTTTAGTTCCATTTATTTCTCTAGAAAGTCTTATATTTTCTAATTTAATTTGTTCATTTTTCATCGTAACTATGTATATTTTTATTTCTTGAAACATAGATTGAATTTTACTATTAAATTCGTTAAAATTTAGACTCATAAAATTTATCGGTTAAATTAAGATTTTCATATTTATCTTCTAATTCATCTATGGATTCGATGACTATTTTTGTGGTTTTATTGATTGGACAATTTCAACATATTGTATAATGCATAGTATATTGTTTTTTTGAATTCTTTTCGGAAATTTTGTTAGGCACAATAAAACTGATTTAGTTGATACAGCATTAAAATAAGTTATTCCGAATGAATGAGATGTTTATAGCGTTTTGCACACTCTGTAGACGATATAGTGGTAAAGCAATAAATTAAAATACAGTAAAAGATAAAACTTTAAAAACAATATATTCAGATAACCGATTTCATGAAATTGACGTCTGTACAGTTCAAATGCTAATTATTTTTCATTAAAGTAAACTTTTGGAAATATTTAATAACAATGTTCACATATTTTAACAGAACTTTTAGAATAATCTAAACACGCATTTTAGGGGTGCGTTTTCCCGCAATAATTGTGCGTCGCGTTTGACGAAGAGCCGCCGTTGCAAATACGCTTATTTTTAATTCATTTTATGGGGTTGTAATTTGATATAATATATAATTAGCATTTTTTTTTATTATTAAGAATAACGACTTTGATAACTGGGTCATTGTTTCGTACTTGTTAGCCTAGATTTACATTAATTATACACTTGACTAGTTAATTATGGACTAAGGGTGACCATACGTCACGTTTAAAGCGGGATTGTCTTTTTTTGTTGCATCGACAAACTTCGAACGAGACGCTTTTTATATAGTTTCAATTCCGTATTAATATGTACGTATAAACTATAAATAAGTAAGAACCAAGTGTACATAAAACAATATTTTTAAATTTTATACTGAATTAAAGCTAGAGTTAACAGAAAACATTTTTTGGTTAACAAGCGACGACAAAGACCATAAAATAATAATCACTTATCAGCAATAGTGAAAGACAAGCACGACCGTTATTCTTTCCAACAAAACATGCAAAACATTTTTAAAAATATGAAAATGATTAAACTAATTTTGTGGGTTTTTTTCTAGTCTTCAGCAAAAACCGTTGACCACCGTTTTTATTTTTATTAAATATATATTCCTTATTTATAGTGCCTAGTATTACAATTTAAAGAGAATACATTTTTTACAGTTGATTACATACTATAATATCTTAATATTATATTTGGGTATCGATACTGATATTTTTTTCGAAAGTCTACGTTTTGTTCCCACGAGAAAGAAGCCTAGCATATAAAAATAAATTGTGATTGACTGGTTTATACTTTATAGTATGTGTTTTAACGGGAAGAATTTTGAACAACGTATTAGACAATGATGTTTTCATTGTGAGACATTCGTAACATTTACTGCAGTAAGGTTGTAAAATATCGTATTTCATTATATGTACGTACCTACATGGTTCATACGAGATAAATCGTGTACAGGATTTACGAAAACTGTTCATCTTTATTTTTTTCTTAAATAATAAAATATATTAAAATTATGATTATAGGAATTTTTATTCATACTTAAAAACCATATTTTCAAATACCTATAGATTTTTAAGGAATGTCCTACGGCATTACTAAATTCATTGTTTCTAAAAATTGCTAACTAGATAATTTAGTTTCAAATTTTGATGAACCTATCCAAATTGAAATTCAAGTGATTTTTGAGTTATTTAACTTTGTGTACTAAAGATAATTATATAGATCCACGATAATATGTTTAGGAGCTATGGATATTTGAAAATTATAATAATTAATCTATCAACATTTTATATTTTGTAAAAATTGTGTTTGAGTATAATAAACAATAGATTATAAATGATATTATTTATTTTATTGTATTGTAAATAATTATACTTAACGAATTCTATCCCTAGTATATATTTTAATATCTAGGAAACTTCTCGTTCAACTTTAGTTCAAATAAGTACATCAAAATTTTCAAAAATATAACTTGCTTAATAATTTACAGTAAAAAGGCTGGTTATTAATTAAAAAAATAAGAAGTTTGTATCGCCCCAGAACACTCTGTAGGTATTAATCAAAGTATTTGAGAATACTTTGGCTACTCAACGTTACCAAACATCAGAATTAATTTATTATGGTGGCGAGCTTGCTTGGTGATACATAATAATTATAACATGGTAGAGATAGATGTGCTTGATTTTGGTTTTGTGTGGTAGATATGAATATTATGTAAAGTGATATGCAATTTATTTATATTATAATTTACTAATTATTTTAATTTGTTAGCGGCCGATATTTCTTTCTAAAATTAAAAAAATAATCCCAATTTTTAACATATTTCTAGGTAGTGTGCAATGTGCAACGTGCATGTTTATTTATTTGTGTTATCATTTCTTGAAACGGAAGTCTTTGGTTATATTTGAGGATGTAGAAAAAATAATTGCCTCGTTAGCTAGTTTTGTTGTTAGCTAAAAATATTTTAATTGTCTGTAATGCACGTATCAGAATAGATACCCCACACATATATTTGACCGTTGTAGGTGTCATAACAATAATGTAGTCTTTAGTTTTCCAGACAGTCTTATTAGGAGAAAATTTTTGAAAATTGTTGACATTTTCTGCAATTGCAGAACTGACTACAGTCATCAGAAACTCTCTCCGACAGAGAGTCATAGCAGATGATTGGTTGCCCGTCGTCTTCTCATCACTGTCATATATTATATATAGTGTTAATAGTAAAAGAAACTTTTTTTAAAACTTTTCAAATAAATTTTTAAGTATGACTTTATTATATTGTGTACCTATATAAAATTTATCTGGTAGATTAAACAATATACTGAATTTATTGAATTTTTAGCAATAAAAACAATGATGTATGGATGACGGAAGATATAGTGCTTTTTTAATTACTCCTATCTGCCAGAAATTTTAAGATATACAACTTTGCTATTATAATAATTTTAAAAATGATAAATCCATCCGGAAACTTGTTTAATATGCACACCTCTGATTATAATAATAATTCATAATCATTCAATATGATATACCTTTTATGATACAATAATAAATTATTAGAAATTTTTTTTTTTTATGTGTTATTTTTACAATATTGAAACAATTTTAGATATTATATTATATTCAATATATTTTACTATATTGAAAATTAAAGACATCCAAAAATATATATATATACATTAGGGTGTTCCTTATTTTTTGATTTTAAAATATGTTTGATCTCACCCCCC
>JACXSJ010004880.1:0-10485 GCA_014851325.1 Pentalonia nigronervosa | reverse complement strand
TTCATAAACGTAGTGACACAAACGTATTGACACACTATATCAAGTGTACGGAATGACTATTGATACATGCTATACAGAGTTCCCGACCGTGAACGATTGTGATCGTGCAACGACGATATGTCAAATAAGTGGGGAATGCGCGGAGTCGATTACAATTTGGTCGGGACACGGGTTCCTTCTCTCGTGGCGCGGAGTATAGAGTAAGCCATTATTAATTTTCCTGTATTGATTTACATAGGGATTTCCACCGTCCGTTAGATATTTTCATACTGCAACTGCTATTGGTAATAAAATGTATATATATGGTGGCAGTGTTGATTGGCATTTACCAGAAGAAATTGATGGAGGTCATAACTATTCCTTGATGATTTGTTTGGATACATCTACAGGCACATGGACATGTCCACAAACCAGTGGTGACTCTCCTATTTCACGATGCGGCCATTCTACATGTATGCTAAATCTATTTACTAAAAATACCACAATGTTACTAATGCATGTATTGGATTTGTTACAGTTGTGTACAATGGTTTCATATACATCTTCAGTGGCTTTAACAAGAACAGGAACTCACATTTTAATGACATAAATCGATATGATCCAGTTAGTTATATATGGACAAAAATATTACCAATGGGCACACCGCCGTGCTCTAGACAAAGACAGATTTGCCAAGTAATCAATAACAGGGTATTTATATCCGGCGGTAATAGTCCGGGTTTATCCGATTTAACAGCAAGGTCAACGCAAGGACGTGTTCAGCCTGTATCTTGGGCTCCCAAATATAATGATGACTTACATGTTTTAGATATGAGTAAAATATTTAATTTTTTTTTTTAATTATCTGACTTGCAACAAAACATATATTTTATTTCTTTCTGTTTTTTGTAGATCCCAGTCTAAAAGATTTGTGTATGGTGGCTGTGTGGAAAAAATTGATAGATGTGAATGCTGATCATATAGATGGCGTATGCATTCCTTTATCATTAAAGTAAATAAATTCATCACAATTTGGTTGATGCTACTAGTTTAATATTACTTTTTAATCAAGTTGTCTAATTTAGTTTGAATTTCCATGTATAAAAAAAGACTTTCTGAAAAATTTTCAGACATGAACTGGGCACCTTTAATTCTATTGAATTAAAAGAAAACAATGACAACTAGATGTAGTCATAAAAACAACATTTTCCTGTTCATCCATAGTGTCTGTTCAATGAATAACCGAAAGGCTGTATATTTTTAATATTAGTATATATATGAATCTTTAAAAATAATAAATTATTGTTAAAACAAATCATAAACAAAGTATTTGATTTTTCATCTAACAAAATACGAATTTCTTTCGCCATGTCTTATTTTAATTAATGTTTTTATTTATTTTTTTTTTTAACTTATTATACATTGTTTACCAGATACCACTGAAATTCGGTGCTTGAAACAAACCATAATCAAAATAAATAACACATTTAATCAAAAATAATTGTTATTTGGCATAACAAATAATAATTATACATTAATCTTAAGGATTGGCAGTAATATTGAAAATTATAAAATTTGAAAACATGACATTATACATTAGATTAAAAATATATTTCTACATTTAATGGCTTAAAGTATGCATTTTTCTATCATGGCTGTGTTCATATAGCACGGGTTTTTGTTTTAATATTATTTGTTTACAGTCCAATTTATAATTTACATATTTTACATAATATTACACTTTTCTCATTCAACTTAACAGAATTATCAAAAGATGTTTAAAATATTTAAACAATTAAGAATAATATTCTAATTAATAATAATACTTAACCGGAAAAGTGCATAACATTTCTTTAAAATATGTAGTAATCTGTAAGTTAAAAGGTAAATTATGTAATTAAATAATGTGATTAAGTAAAATGTAAGAAAAGAATCATAAGTCCAATAGGTTATGCCACTTAATTAGATTAATCATAATTCTAGACATAATAAAATTTAATATGTCCATTTTTAATAATGGGGGTGAGTGTCAACTGTCAGAAAGTCATATGTTCGAAAAGCCATGTGTTTAAAAGTTATTTGTTCAAATGTATATGTTTAGTAATTGTCATACTATTATAAATAATTATGCAATTACCTAAGCTAAAATTACAATAATATGTATTAAAAAAAAAAAAACAAAACAAAACAAATCCACATATTGTTGAAAATAAAATATTAAATTGCATTATTATTATATGCACCTACCAGTATAATTAAAATGATTTATTACAAATGCATAAATAAATATAAGTATATATATAAAAAATATTTATAATGTTAAATTGTTTTCTATTGATTTCACAAAAAGTCTGAATTCTTGCACCACATTGTTTTATACAAGTCTAATAAAAAAATATGTTTATCGTCTGTTTTTCTAATACAGTTTTTATTTTTAATGAATAAATAATTTGAAAATTTTAAAAGGTATCATTAAATTTAATTAGCAATAATTGGGCTAACAAATCGTCTTAACTCAAATCATTTCTGAGCGATTACAACTTGACACCTTTTTTTGTTATAATTATACAGGTCAATATAGAAATTTGTATAAAATATTCAAATATTTTACCCAACAAAAAATATTTTATTGATGCCTTTAGTAAAAAAAATAAAAATAAAAAACAATCAAAAATTTCTTTTGCCTTTAATAATTTCAAAAAAAACCTAAATATTTTAATAATATTTTGTTTAAATATATATCATGATGATCTAAACATTAGATGAAAATTTTAAGTGTCTACGGTTATTCATTTTTGAATTACAACAAAATAAGAATATGAGAAGAGAAAGAGCATTTTATGGTGTGTAGAATATGTTATAACTGAAATTAGTCGAAAACACAAAAATAAAGTCTCTTTATTATGTATAGAAAATTAATACATTAACACAAAACACTATTTTAATCAAAATGTTTAAAACTTAAAAGTATCTCAACTCATTGGTCTTTTAGATTAAGCCAATTGTTTTTATTTTAAAATGTGTAGTCTAAAATTATTGTTCATGCGTGTTAAAAATTTAAAATGTTGAAATTAAATTATCATCATTTTCAAATATATTAATTTATTTAAATAAAATCGAAAACAATTATTTACTGGATTGAAATCATTTTTAGTGAAATTACTGTCAGTTTGAAAGAAACACGTGGGTTTAACAATCTCTTAAGACATAGATTTTATATACTTACTTATCAAGTAATAATAAATAAATATATATTTCTATAATTTCTGTCATTATCAAAAAACAATGTATTGTAATTAAATCAAAAAGGTTAATTTAAGAGTACTATAATAATAAATGAAAATATTTCATTCACATTTTAAAGTGCATTCTTAATATCATAATTTTAATACTTAGCTTACAAAGGTATTATTATTGAAATTATTTATTCACTACCGAAATCATTAAATAAATATGCATAGTTTAATAGTTAAACTGATATATAAGTCAAAATTTGATAAATCCATCAAGAGAAATAAATAGCTGACTAGTACATTATTATTAATTAGTAGAGCAGTAAGCAGTTATTAGAAATAAAATACAATTTACATTTTCATATGTATATTAATTATTTTTATAAACTTTCTAAATTAAAATAAACATTATTTTATTTTTATGCTGAATTGTAGTGTTAAAAAAGTTTTAAAAGTTCATGCTTGCATTTATTTTCTATCAATATTAGCTTTCAATCTTGGTCACTAAATATATATTTACATCGGGTAGTTTTTCTGTGTGGTCTATTACCTAAATAAAGTATTATTGTTCTTTAAAACAAAATCTATAAATACATGTTAGGCTATATTGATTATTGAATTTATGTCAAATTAAAAATTTAAATAATAATTATAAATTGAAAAGAGTAAATAAGAAAATCTGTATAGTAAAAAATTGCACTTGCACTATAATACAAAAATCTAAAATTAAATTAAATATTTATAGTAATTTTTTCAATTTATATATGTATTTTAAGTTAATAGATATTTAAGATGCTGGTTTTAATATATACCACTAACAGAGGTTTTTATTATTTACACTAATTTCTACATAAGCATAAAAAGATACCTTATTTGTCTGTAGTACCCATCTATGTTATTTTGAAAACTGATTTTAAAAAAAATATATATTTTATTAATTTTCCTTAAGGTTCAGATAAGATTAAGAAATAACCCGAATATTGAATATTAGAATACTGTTAGTGGTATATATTAAAACCAGCATCTTAAATATCTATTAACTTAAAATACATAAAATAAATACAATATAAATATAATTAAAATACCTAACCTAACAGGTAGTTTTCCACTAGACCGTTTACGTTTACGTACAGGAACCTTCCTGCAGAGTTGGGCATTTGTCGAATAAAAAATTATTCGATTGTTTATTTGAATAAAAAATTATTCTTTATTAATTTATTTTCCATAAGGTTATTCTAGATTATTTTTATTCATCATTTAAATTTTTACAATTATTCGTTATTCATTATTCAACGAGTTTTTCTAGATTTTTTTTATTCATTATTCATTATTCATTATTCAATTATTGGTTATTCATTATTCTTCATATTCATGTTTATCTCAAATGATTTGTAGATAACTCAAAATACTAACTTAATTAAAAATTGAAACTGGAGTGTTTCTTTTTTATTGTTATACGTATTATCTGCTATCGAAAATGTCAAAACCAAAAATCATAAATAACATTGTTATCTCTGAGGGGCTAATCTAAATGGTTTAGCACTCGATATCGATGTTGGGTTTTACTGCTTTAGTAACATTTTTGTAATTAATTTAAAATAAATCTGACAAAACTTGATGTAGCCATATTATATGTGCTGAAATTTTATTTAGTATAGTATCGTCATTTGATAACGACAGTTCACTAATGTTAATTTCATATTCCTATAAGTGCGTAAAATTAATACAGTTATGGATAATTTGAGTATTAAAGTGGCAGTGACACTATTATAATTTATAATGATGAAAGCGGGTCAAGTTCATCTCAAAGTGTGCAATTATTGGAGGATCAGAGACAAACTATTTCCCAAAATGAACAGCAGTCATCAAAGTCGATCAAAATGGCTACTAATGCTACTATACTTGATGGAACTTTTTTTAAATTAATTTCTTCTGACTCTAAAAATGTGATAACAAGTTGTGTTAAATATCAGCCAAAAAATGTAAACATTAAAGGATCTAAATTTTCATCCTCAAATTTTAAATCATATTTAAAGAGGAAGCATGACAGTTCTATTTTAGATGAATATGAAAAGTATATTAATGACACACGAAAAAAAGAAAAAATTGAATATCCCAATAATACGAACTGTAAAAATAAAACGAAATACTCTCAAAATCAATTTGACGAAGATGTAACTAATAATAATATTCATTCAATGGCACCTCTAAGTACAGTAGAAAATCCATTTTTTAAAGAAATGTTTATTGCATCTGGAGTTCTTAAAAATAATAGTTTAACTTTAATGAGTCGCCGAAGCCTTAGTAGAAAAATCGAAACTCGTTTTAACACAGGCATTGAAAAATTAAAAAGTGCATTAGAAAAGGTAAACTATTTATGTACAACAGCTGATGTGTGGTCAGCAAAAAGAAGAAGTTTTATGGGTGTAACCGTTCACTTGGTTGATGAAGATTCGTTAGAGCGAAAATCAGCTAGCCTTGCATGTCGTCGTTTTAAAGGTGCTCATACACACAATAGAATCGCAAAAATATTACATAATATATATTACAAATACAATTTGGACGTGACTAAGGTAAATAGTATATTATATAAATTGTATTTTTAATAGTTTAAGAAGTGTTTTACACGCGCAATACTTTAAGGTATGAATTATTTATATAGAACTTTTCTATAGTTTACCGGACATGCTTTTTTGCAATTTTTTTTTTATCACCCTATGTATTTTTGGCTAAATAATATACAATTTCATTTATAAAAATTGTAAAAAATGATTTTTTTTTTTATTATTTTAGTGACTTAACTCTTAATAATATATAATTTTACGATAAAATATCGCTCGTGTGCAATGGCACTAAGATATTAATTTAATAAACTTGAACAATTTTTTTCGCTAATAGGTAATAGCAACGGTTACAGATAATGGAAGTAATATGGTTAAAGCATTTGATGTATTTGGAGTAAAAATGACACATTTTAGAAAATTGAACGATAGGAATGATTCTGACGAAAGTGATAGCGATTCAAGTGTTAATAGTTTTCAAAGTGAAGATTTAGAAAATGAACCTAACATTATTCTTTCTAGGCATATTCGATGTTGTGCTCATACATTGAGCCTTTGTGCTACCAGTGATATAATGAAAACCATCAAATCATCACCACACATCTCCATGACATGCATACTAAAGTCATACAAAAGTGTAATACATTATGGAATGCGGCAAGTCGACCAAAATCAGCAGAGATAATTCAGTCAATTTTAGGACATACCTTATCAAGACCCGGTGAACGAGATGGAATTCACTATTTGATTCATTAACTCAAATTCAAAAAATAAAAGAAAAATCTAGTGAACTTACTAGAGCACTTAATTTAAATCAGTGTTCATTCACTGTTTCTGACTATAATTACATTGAGGAATTTTTATTTTTTGTTAAGTCTTTATCACAAGCTTTGGACATATTACAAGGAGATAAAAATGTATTTTACGGTATGGTTTTTCCCACACTATTATGCTTGCAACGAAAATTAATGGTTATTAACAGTGAACAATTGATGTATTTGTAAATTAATTCGAAAAAGTCTTCTAGATAGCATAGAAAAAAGATTTTCTAATATTTTAAGTATTAATACGGTTGAAGTTAATAATGCAGCTATTGCCGCTTTTTCTCACCCAAAGTTCAAAAATAAGTGGTTAAATTGTATTCATACATCATATTCTCGTGATAAACTTTTATCAATATTTAAAAAAGCAGTAACAGCTGAATCCATAACAACTAGTGAAGAAATTGTTGAAATTGAAGAAGATCACTCTAATTTTTATGACTTTGGTCCAGCAATACAAAATGACATAACAGACACATCTACGTCGGCTGAGATTGAAGTATGTATAAGAAATTAAATGTTTTAATTGAAAAATTAATTTAACTACGGTTTTAAATGTATGTTCAAGGTATTAAAGTATTTTGAAGATCCGCGTCAACGTTTAAACTCATATCCTACAGGGAAAAATATTTTTCTTCGATATAATACTCCTGTGGCATCTTCAGGTCCGGTAGAGAGACTATTCTCTTTTGCGACGATGACAAATTTACATTTACCAAAGTCAAATAGATTATCGGATGATTTATTTGAGTATAAAGTTGTATTAAAATCAAATTTAAATAATCAATTGCAAAATGGAAACTAAAAATTAAAATTAATTATTATTTACTATTTTTATTATTGTCATGATTATTGTTATTATTATTATTATTATTATTTTATTTGTTATATAATATATTAATTGAGTATTAAGTTGTATTAAAACTAAATTTAAATTATTAATCGCAGAATGGAAACTAAAAATTAAAATGAATTATTATTTAAATTTAATATTATTATTTTTGTCATGATTATTGTTATTATTATGTAAATTATTGTTGTTGTTATTATGATTATTTTCTTTGTTATGAATATTATATTTTTATCATAATTTTGTCACACGAAAATTAGATATTATTCACAGTTTATTTATTTAATTTATTCAGAATAATCAATTTATTCACAAGTTAAATTATTAAGAATAATTTTTATTTTTATTCACTAGTTGAATTATTCAGAATAATTTTTTATTTTTTATTCACTATTAAAACTATTCAAAATAAAATATTATTTTTTATTCGCAAAATAATAAGTTATTCATGCTTTTATTTTTTATTCATTATTTTGATTTGTTTTTGTCCAACTTTGGCCGTATTACATTTTACAGGGAGATTTCAAAAACTTTGTCCACGAATTTTTCCCTTGCCTAAAAAAATTACCGTATTTCAAAATTACGGGGAAATTAGACACATGAAAATGGTTTTCTCCCTTACTCGAAAATATTTACCGTATACACAATATTTTTTTCTGATCAAGTTTTTAGATTTCAAACCATAAATCTGAAATAATTATTTCAAATAAAAGACTAAACACATTGGTTAAGTATCATTTTTATATTATAACAAATTATTTACACAAGTTTTCTTACTTCTCTAGTAAATGGCTCATATTCTTCTATACGATCATGAATTAATAAACAATAAGCAGTCACGCCAGACAGAGATTCTGATGCTTCAATTTTCAACTGAATGCCCACCGACGAAGCTGTAGCTGAATCGTTCTGTTTCGAAGTATTGATAATTGTAATTGGAGCGTTTGATAGAAAAGTAATAGTATTTAATATTGGGTTCTGCACACTTTTTTCATAGTAAGATTCTTGAAACGATGTATACATATCATACAGCAAGGTAAAATTATTTTTTGTAAAATCTAAATTTAAATTATCATACGGATAAGCTATTGAGTTTAGAAATATCTTTACGTTTGTTAGATTGCAATGATCGAATATACTACAATCTTTTACCATTGTATTTTTACGTTTTTTTTTGCAAACCAATAATAACAAATCGTGGTTTTTCCAATTTCGATGCAGTTTTCAAGTTCCATACAACTTTTTTAGTAGTTTCAAGTTCAAAATATTCAAACGTTTCTAAGATCTAAAAGGTATGAACAAACTTTTTTCTTTTTCTATAAGTTTCAATAATTTTAACCTTTCTCCATCATCAACGGTTATATATGGTACCTTTCAAACTATTTTACTTAAATCAACTTTGACTGTTGTAACATTAACTGCATTTATAACACTTAATGCATTTAAATCGCTATGACTCCGCGTTAATATTAATTCCAATCTAGAATTGATTAATATTTTTTTAAAGTCTTCAAACAAACCTAACCAATATTTCAATGGAATGCAAGCACTAAATTCACCATTGCTATTTGACAATTTTGTTCCATTTTTAAATGTCCATCCAGAATTTTCATAACAATTATAGTCATCTGGTGTACTAGATAAGTATCCTTTCAACGTACTAATAATACCAAGAACACGTGTGTTATCCACTTCCATCCCATTGATTTCTAATCGTATTTGCTCAAAAAGGTATGAAAGACCATTATTGGTTAGCATTACATTATCAGCATTTGATATTTTCCCTTCTAAATATAAAAAACTTTCATGTAGATACGGAAAAAAATCTGTTTGCTGGATTGATATACGTATTTCATCGTTATTATTAAATAATGTTGTATACGGTGTGTATGAATGATATTCAATTTTCGTAATTTTGGAATCTGTTTCGTACCGTGAACTTATATCTAAGATATCGCTCTCAGGTATTCTGCTTTAATTTATAACCTAGAGCTTGTACAATTTTTTTATTCTTCACCATTAATTTTATTACTTTATTTGATGTGGACGGTATCACTTTAGTCTTATGGCTAATGAAACTAATTCGACGTAATGGGTTTATATTGAATTTTAACCCCATTTTAAGACTCGTAGCGTTTAATATGTAGAACGATTGTCAATGCTTCTCCAAAATTATCAATCGAATTATGATCTTGATCGACTAGGTGCAAAGTTATTGAATCAATATTTGTTTTATTTAATTTATAATATATCAAATTTGTAGGTGACTGAATCACTTTTGTTCCTGTCCTTCCACTTGAGGAAAAACTCATAAACCGAATGACTTTGAAGATGGTTGTTGAATGATCCTTGAGCTATATTACACATCATTTTTATAGAATTAATTGTGTTCAAATTTACAGCTTTTTCCGATCGATGAGTTTCATATTCTGGCGTATATTCTCGTTCTTCAAACCCAAATACTGGTGCTATACTATTTAGAATATCAAACTTCAGTATTCCATTACATTTTATATACGATCTGAAATCGACAGAATCAATACTTATATCGAATATGATATTATCCCAGTATTAAATATTTTATTTATCTGAAATATATTTTTTGCAATTGCATTATTAATGTCCTCTATTTCATAACATTCTTCTTCTAGCTTAAATTCAAAACTTTTTTCATGATTGAAAAAATTATTTACACCAGGAATTACTTCTATCTTCAGCATGTTATTATTTGAATTTATATTCGGAAATGAATTATAACTTTGTAAACATAACAAAGCTATTTATGAATCCTCATAAACGTTTAAAGATGGAAAATAATTCGTAGATAATACAGTCGTATTTTCAGTTAAACTTAATGTAACAGATTCATGCATTGTAAAAATTCAAGACATAAATGACCACAATTAAATGTATTGTAATCTTGATATTTAGAATAGTTGTATACAATTTTGTTCTCTTTAAAATAATTCTGTAATTCAATTGGTGGTGGTAAATCACCAAAGCTATCAAAATATACAACTTTATCTTTATTTTTATAAAAC
>JACXSJ010004879.1:0-10490 GCA_014851325.1 Pentalonia nigronervosa | reverse complement strand
CGTCCTAGGTGAACGCGATTTTATGGGAGCGCGGGCGGGCGGGTGACGCGATAAAATTCAAAATAGAATTTATTAATGGAATGTCCTATTTGCATTGTAAACAGGCGGGCAGGCGGGCAATAATAATATTATCGATGGCGTTAAAACAAATTAATTTGTTTCTGACGCCAGCGACTGGCACTATTTTTTCATTTCTATAGAGTGTAGACTACAGTTGTAGTGTATGTACATTGTTGTTATTTGTTAAATTTGTTAAATAATTTAAATTGATAGCAATAATGGATTCTCAAGTAGAAATATTTTAAATATTTATAAATATTTATTTTTTTTAAATATTTTTCGATATTTTTTATTTCTTCATAGCATAGTACTTTAATAGTGAATTTTCATAGAGAATTACATTACTTGGATCCATTATTAAGAATATATAATATAGTATAATTAACAATTAAGGTATAAACTACTTGCACAACAAACAACCACCAACTAAAAAATACAGTACTTAACAACTAAAATATAGGACAGATACATTCGCGCTTGCCGACGCGCAAGCAACCAGGACACCCGCTCGCTCGCGTGGAATATCGCATTGCCCAGTCGCTCGGCCGCCCGCACTCCCGCCCACAAAATCGCGTTCAGCTAAGACGCAGCGTACTGCTGTATAATAAATTACGTAATCATATCGTATTTATAGTGTTGACTGCTTGACGTACCTACTACTTATTAATTGATTTGCATTAACCATTTACATCATTTTTTCACAACACTGTAAGATTTTGCTTGAAACTATATCAATTCGTTACGAATTACTCGCAAAAATCCAAAAATATATATACATAATTACTTAAAAATATGAGCTCTACTTATAAATTATACTTAAAATCGTGCCTATAATATTTACTAAGCACCCGTATAAGACAATACTTAGTATTACACTCAAGCATCCTAGCAATCAAAATAAGCAACATCATTGAAAAAGCTAACAAGAACATAGGGTTTATATGGACACCAGGCCATTGTGGAATAGATGGCAATGAGAAAGCTGACAAAGTAGCTCGTGAAGCAGTTAATAACCCTCTGACCGAAATACGCACGTATTCCTCACCCATTAACATCCATAGGAATGTCAACACCTTTTACACCAATTTATGGGAATCTGAATGGCGGCGTACACCCAACAACAAACTTAGAGAAATAAAAAATACTACCGTATACTGGCCTAAACCCCATACATCAAATCACAAAGATGAAGTAGTTATCAACAGACTACGTATAGGTCACTCAAAGATGTCCCATGGGCATCTTATGCGCAGAGAAGAACCAGTAATGTGCCTAACCTGCGGAGAACCTCTCACAATCAAGCACCTACTTATCCACTTCCGTATCCATACAGATATCAGAAAAAATCTAGAATTGCCCGACAACCTCTTTGAAGCCCTCAGTCCAACCCAAGACAACACCAACAAAATAATCACATTTTTAAAACAAATCGATATGTATAATTTAATTTAAGAATCTATTGTATAACTATGCTTTATTATGTACTAAATACTTAATTTTTGTTGCAAGCTAATAACCTTAGCAGTTGAAACTGTACCATGAATAAAAAAAATAAAACAATACTTATAGTCCGGTCGTCCGCCGCGTACAGAATTCCGTAGACATCAAAACGCCTTGTCCAATATTGCCGTGAAGGAACGGAAATGCATGAAATGAAAAATAAATCTCCGTCGTGTCCGTTTAACGGCAGGTGGGGTTGTTTAACAGCGTTAATTTAAAGTTTATAATAATATTGTGAAATCATTATCAAAGTCCGGGACAGCGGCAGCATAGCCGCACTAAATGAACGGCAACCGTATAGCACGACGTCACAACCACTCGTATCGACTGTTCAGTTTCACTGTCGAGCAATTTGAAGCACCGACAGGCGGCTCTCGGTTCCAACGGAGGGGACGGCTGCGATGTTATTGGCTATGCGGTCAAAGACGTAGCCGTTCAATATGTTTGGCTTTGTAGTTTGTAGCATATTATTAAGCCGACAAAGTGGAGACTGGTCCCGCGAGAACGCAGATTAAACATTCTCGGAAAACGAAAAAATGTACAAAATACAAATGTTTCATTGTTATAGAAATTACTTTAGAGAATAAAAATAAGAACTCGCTGACTTATTATGTCTGTATCTATAAAATAAAAATATAAAATTATTGTACACAAAAAACGATTCTGAGCGAAGACGGTCTGTCAGCCTACATAACTAGCATATGTATTTTAAGATATTCTTTCCATTAAAATAATTCATTATACTATTAATAATACAGTAGGTTGAATTAATTTTTTGGAGTAAATATTGCATTTGAAAATGTCATGAGTGTATAAAATATAATAATATACTTTAAAAGTTATAAGCACCCACGAAAAAATTTAAAACTTTTAAATTAGGTACAATGAAATAACTAACATCGTTATTTTTCGTTTAAATATCTAATTTCGTCCGAATTTTAACATAAAATATCTATAAAAATCAAACACGCAAATATATTTTTTAGATCTATTAGTTACAACGTTAATTACTGCAAAACTTGTTTTAAATTTTTAATCCTTAGATATAAGAATTAAACATATACATTTTTAACCATAAAATAATTTACAAATTTTACGATATTTTGATGTTCAAATTTGAACATACATGTCTATAAAAAACAAATATGTTAACATATTATTTTGAATTTTGAAACTTGCGTCGTATGTTATCTACATGAACTTTGATCGCGCTTATGTTTTGGGTGATGTCTACGCTGTACGGAGACTGGTATTATAGGAATAACCGTATAATTATAAACATCATTAACTCTACAGCCTACACTTTACATATATCATAGCTAGTAGATATATGACTTTCGATTTGGCTCGTAAAAGTGGTGTGTGCTTGAATTATTTTCAAATGAAATTATTTTATTATAAGTGAATTATTTTTATGTAATTATTTTTTGTTAAATCAAAATATTTAGTAGTAATTTCCTAAAAAAATTATTTTTTTAATATATTTCTTTGATTTTTTTTTTACACTATTAAATACTTACAAAAAAAGCCTTGTTTTAAATTTCCAATCCTTAGATATAAAAACTGAACATTTTATACATTTTTAACTACAAAACAATTTGCAAATGTTTGATATTTTAATGAATTTTAAAATTAGTTTAATAATTTAAAATCTATTTGGTATATTATTTCATATATTATTTCATCATATAACTACCTGGCTTCCTAAAAAATTTCTAGATATGGCCATGTTATTGTTATGCAAATTATTAGTAGTAAATTGGCACATAGTAAAAATAATTTCTATGTATATAATATTCGCCCTGTACCGTATTACGTCATCGCGTCAACGCCGGCTTGTGCCCGCTATTATATTATTTTATTACATTATAGTATACCATAGTAAAAAGTAATATTATATTTTTCGTCGTCGCAGTGACCAAGCTGGAATTGCGTTTTGTATTCGTACACTTATAGTTTTTAACTATAAGGCCCAATTATTATATTATTGTATACATGTGCGCTATATAACCGCCGCGTAAATTATATACTTGTAAACGCAAATCGCCACTTATTATACTGTGTAAGCACAAATCGCCGCCTTTATAATTATTATTATAGTTCTTTGGTTTGAGCGCTAATCGTTGAACTCGTATTATTTTGTATGCGCAAATCGCTACAATTTAACACTTATATAATATTGTATTTAATGTGTTGAATTATTCATTTTTATTTTATTCGTATCTTTGCCGTGTATTATTTCTGTTATTATACGAGTAGACAGTGCTGTAAAATATTTGAGTAAAAGTCTTCAAATATTTTATCCCATTGAATACTTTTTTTAAATACTTTTATTTTGGAAGAATTTGAACGGCAATTTTAGTATATATTTTACTATTAAATACTATTTTAAATCTAAATTTGTTTCTATTCGTAATCCTTGTGAAATAAAAACACCGTATGTCGTGGCCGTGCTTCAACGTTATAATAACAATGATATTATTTTATAATTATCTATCATTTATGGACCATTTGATGTCGGTTTCATATTGTAGTAATGAAAAAATAGGATGTTGTCCAACGTCAGATAAAATCAAAATATCAAAAATTAATTCAACCTACTGTATTATTAATAATTAAATTAATTATTTTAATAGCAATTATATCAAGTACACTTAGTTCTGTAGGCTGACAGACTGTTCAGAATCGTTTTTCGTATACAATGATTTTATATCAAATTCAAATCTAACAAATCCATTACAGCAGGGACCCCACTCGACATCCATTGTACAGCAAGGCAGTACCTACTTGCCGACCTTTTTTTAAACTCGTTTAAAACCATATTAAATAAAAACATGAACATTTAAAAAAATGTTTATTGAAAAAAAAGTATATTGCTTTTTTTAAATACATGAAACATATTAACTCCGAGATGCACGCCCAAGTCTTCTTGCCGTGACCGCGTAAGCATATAATTTTATAATTTATTGTGAATGTGTTAAAGCATCTGCATAAAACCTAGTGTGAAGGTGAAGCATTATAAATTTCAATGAATTGTATGCCGTGACAAGGAGACAGTCTGTACAGCAGATCCTTTTTTCTCTATCTCACATTATATAATATGTCATCTTCGACAGTCAAAATTTATTAAGTACTGTTGTAGTATGAATATAAGTCATAATTCATAAATACCAAAGCTATGAAGAAAGTTAAGAATAACCTAAGGTTATTCATACTACTTACCTAAGGATATTATGGATTTTTATGAGTACATGCGAATACAATATTTCGATTTGGCGTGTCACACACGTGTGTGTTAACATTATATTTTAAGTTTACGTATGCGTATGTATGTATAATATGAATACGATGTTTAGACTTTAGACTTAACAAGTGCGTGCACTGCACTCCATATTTTAAATTGATACGTGCATGTATACTATGTATTTTTTTATGTTAGATATTGTAGAAATCGTTGTTTGATACGACATCAGCCCATGTATTATTAGGTACTATCTTTGTATTACACGTCTTCTCCTGGAAAAAATGTGTAATAAATAACATTGCACGTATATAAACATTGCAATACAATATAAATATTTATATGAATACTTATATAATGTTAAATATTCCCTGCAAGAGGTCCAAGATCCAAGAGTTTTCAATATAGTTTTCTATAGCAGGTACCTACACTATATTATGATTAGGCATAGAGCTGTTTAATAATGTGACTCGAAGATGGAAAGCTGTAAATCTGCGAGGTCAATGTCACCATCGGTTCTATTGAAGTTGTTTATTTATTTCAATGTATTATGGTCGTACTGTAGTGGCAGAGAAGCAATACGGAAGCAGTATCCCCAGTCGTTCTTGAAACGATTAGATATATTATAATATAATGTATTGTTATTTATTATATAATATAGAAGTATATAGAACGTTCAAAACGACCTTCACAGTAATAGCTCACATCGAATACGATCGACACCATGGTATGTATACCTTTTCTACGTTGTTTCCCTCTGGTTCTGTCTTTAAACGCACCAGACAGTTATATAATATAAAGTAACAACGACGACGACATAAAGGCGAGGCTGTCCAAATGATTGTACTCATTAGCGCGTACATTACACATTTTTCTACCTTAAAACTGACAATTCGTTTGCGTACAACTAAAACGTTAAAATCCGTATATACAAATTTTGACCTGAAAAATGACGACTCGTTTGCATACAACTATTAAATCTCATTTAGGCTTTATTACTGACTTGCTATTAATTGCAGCGCCTACGACTATGTTTACCATATTTACCGATTATATTTTAGAAAATTATGTTTAGCTAACTCTTTTTCACCTCCAGTGTGTGGACAAGTGCATTAATAGTAACAATCTAAAGACAATACGATTGACGTAAAGTGTTCGTCATTTAGTAGCTAATTTTACTCGCCACAAACAAACAAGTACCCTACCTAGTTATTGCACTAAAAAAAAATACTATTAGTAACATTGACAAACATATTTTGTAGATAATTAACAAATCTAATATTTATTACACTGACAATATTTTATCATGATGATACAATTATTGTTAAATTAATAAAAATATTGTCATATACTGTTGAAGTATATTTTATCAAACTGACAATAAATTGCCAATTTGATATATATTATTTTATTCACCCAATATGTTTTTATTATTTTCAATATATGTTTTTTGAATCAAAAATTATTTTGTCATTCTAAAAACGAAATGTACGTGAATGATAAAATCGTATTGTTAGATATATTTCTAAGTTAAAAAATAAGTTTGTTCAGTATAACAAAAATTTTTATTAACTTTACAAATTATTATACTTCACCTACATTTGTCTTTGCCCACCATATACCTTTTGACTTTTATGAGAATTGTTATAACTTATAATATAATACTTACATTGAATGTTTGAATATTTGAATATATTATTTATGTTTTCGTATTACATAGTTTATAATAATTTTTTTATTTATTTTAAATTTACTATACAGTCATTAATAAATGTATGTGTTGGTTAACTGTAAAAGGAGATAAGTTGGTTAATTATTTTATAACGTAAGTATATTAATATTAAATACATTTATGCACGTATGTTTTTTGCAGAAGCCACGCGCTTCTTAGAGGGTGCTTTATATTATGTCTATTAAAATTAGATCATCGAGTTTCATTAATATTTTTTTGGAATTTGCCAAGACGCTTGGGTTTAAAAGGAAATCTTATCTTCTATGAAAGCCTCAGCATTGGAGAAATCACAATCCTCGTTGACTGTCATTAGGCCTATACTGAATTCCCACGTAAACGAACAAAAAGTTAATAAAAAATACTACCAGAATGTTCGATAATAATTATACAGTCCCGCATTTCGTGTTTAGAGTTCAACGGCCAACTTAGCGTCTTAACACTAGCTTCAAGATATTTTATTAATTATTATAACAAACAACATTTTTATTGTTCATTGTTATAATGTTGTATAATATTTATATGTATTAGTTATACTGCAAGTATTACAAGGTACGTAAGTCAACAGTAGGTATATTTTTTTACATTAAGTACCCATATAAGCATTTTATGATTTATTTATACATAACAAATATTACTCTTGAACAGCGGCGTATTTACGGGGGGAGGGAGGGATTTGATTTAGGAGATGGATCCCCTTGAATTGTGTTTTTTTTTTTTAAATTTAAGTGAAAGTCACAGTAGTTTTATATGAGTACCTAAAGATAGAATTTCAACAAAATACGTTAAAATCACGAAAATTTGCAATTTTTTTTTATTTAGAAACGTGTTTTATGTGCACATAAAAAAATTTACCGATTAGACCTAAAATTTGAAAAATTAATACAAGATTCCCCATAAGTTTTTCTACTTTTCACAAAAAAAAAGTTTACTGGAAAATTAAATTAAATTTTTATGAATGTTTGAAATTAGATACAGGATATTCACATGTAAACTAATTTTTCAAGAAACGATTTTTTTATTTTGTTGTAATTCAAAAACAAATAATCATTTATACTTGAAATTTTCACCGAATGTTGAAACTATCATTATATATATCTTATATAAGATACAATTTTAAAAGTATTTTGATTCTTTAAATTGATCATAGGCATAAGAATTTTTCGATTTTTTTTTTCATTTCTTTTTTTCTATAAATATCGATTAAACAATTTTAGTTGGTTAAAAAAACTTTAAAATTTAATACAAGCTTCTTAATGAATTATTATAATAGTAGTTGAAAACCAAAAGAGATAATTGTATATATTGATACAATTAAATATAAAGTTTTCACTATAATAAGAGCAATAGACATGTGCTTCAAAATTATACATTTATTTAATTTAGAATGCCCAATAGAGTTATGTGCTGTATGGCTATTCAAAAATATTTATATAAAATAAAAACAAAATTTGATAAATCCTACCTCTATCTAAATCAATTGATTTTCGATTTAGAAAATAATATTGAATAGGTGGTTAAATTAATTTTATTATTATATATTATATAATATGGTGTATAATATTTTGTTTACTTGTAATGAGCTCATGTAGGTACCTATACACTTATATACATAATTGTTTCTATTTTATTTTTTTTCTTTTGTATAAATAATTTTAATAAAAGTACATAATTTTATTCAATAAATCCACAATAAATATAATTAATAAATTAATGTTACTTACATATAGTAATAGCTACTTTTTTTTTATTATTATTATTAATTAAAAGGCATTCTTAGCTAGGTAGCTATCTAAGCCTACTGATGTACAATTAATAATAGCTACTAGTATTAGCCAACTTATTGTATTTAAAATATATATATATGTAGGTATATTGTATAGAAATGATATGTACATACTATTTACTGCATGGTTTAAATCATATATAAATATGCATTTTCTAAATTATTTAAAATAATTAAAATTGTTTAAATTAATTTGAATAATTAATCAGAAAGTAATAATGATAATTTATAAATTGTAAGTCTATGAAAAATTGATAAAATATAATATTAATATATATTATACTTGTAAAAATACTTATTTGTATAATTTAACAGGTTGCCTCTATCTACATAATTTAATTGTATTGTGTGAATAAAATTTAATATTAAACCTTATACTTATTTGATTTATTTGTTATTATATGTATATGAATCTTCATAAAAGTTATAGTTATAGGTACATGGGAGTTTTTATCACTAGGCCAATATAATATAAAACTATTGTCGATTATATATATTGTAAACTTTATATAAACTTCATTATTTTATTATATATGTATGTACCTAAATTGATTTACCTATATATATTTAAATTTATACTTAGTTTTTGCTCAAATTTGTTAATAATTTATGTTAAATACAATTTAAAAATATAAACTAAATAATAAAATGTATTAAGTGTACTAATTTCTTTCAATACCTATAATATATCTAAATATATTTACAATTTACAATAGGTATTATTTTTTTGAATGCAACAATTATAATTTCAGTTAATATGATTAGAACATTTTATCAAAATGATAAAATGAATAATCTTGACAACAAATGTCTTATGATTTATTTATCAAATATTTTATTGTATTAATCAGATATTTTGTTAAAACAATGATATTCAAAATAATATTAAATTGTCAAAATGATGTTTGTTATTTTTAAATATGATTAGGAACTGACAATTTAATTTTGTTAGTTGGGCAAATCTGCTTGTAAGCTGAATAGTGACAAATATTTTGTTGATTGAATCTATATTTTGATTAATAATACCAAGGTTTTTTTTTTTGAGTGTGAAACAATATTACTAATTCAATCGGAATCAGACTTAAAATTAAATTCATTTTAAAAATGTACAGTTTTTATAAAAGGATAGAAAATTTAAAACAATGTTTTTCGTAAGTAATTTATAATGTAACCAAAAAATATATTAAAAAAAAGTCAGCAAGTAGGTTAGGTCTGCTGTAGGTGCCGAATGAGTCACTTTTATGGATGTGTTAAATTTGTATTTAATGATATAAATCATTGTATACGAAAAACAATTCTGAGCGAAGATGATCAGTCACCATATAAAACTAAGGATATTTTAAGATATTATTACTATTAAAATAATTCATTTTACTATTAACAACATAGTAGGTTGAATAAATTTTTACAGAAAACATTACAATTGAAAATTCAATTGAGTGTATAAAATATAATTATATATATATATATAATTATAATATAATTTTAACTTAAAATGTCTATAAAAAATTATAATTTTAACATATTTTTATGATGTTTTTGGTTGCACCTATAAACTACTTATGAAAACCTTTGTTATAAATTTTCAATCCTTAGTTATAAAAACTGAACACTTTATAAATTTTTAATTACAAAACTATTTGCAAATATTCATTAATGAATTTCGGTCAAAATTTGAAATTTAAATGCTTAAAAAAAATTGTGCTAATGTATTTTTATTATTTTTGATCTAATATTTTAAAAACGTATGAAGAATCTTATATTACATTATCAAAAACTTTGACCCAACGAATTTTTTTTTTATCGATATTTAAAGAACAAACATTTGAAAATACCAAAAATTTCTTAGACCAACAATTAGCTCAAAAATTGTCAAAATATTTTTAACTTTTTTGGTATATAGAAAATGATAATTTAAACATTTGGTAAAATTTTCAAATGTCTACGGTTAATCCTCTTTGAATTACATCATAATAATAAAATCATTCCCGGAGAAAGCAGGCGAATATTCAATGTATAATATCAAACGCTCATAAAATAATACTTAGAGGACCATCCAACTCAAAAAATTGTCTTAAGCTTAAATTATAGTACATACAATGACGAAAAAAATGATACCTCTAAAATTCGTTTGTGACTATCCGTTTGCTAGTTACGGGCTTGCGCGTGACGTC
>JACXSJ010004878.1:0-10493 GCA_014851325.1 Pentalonia nigronervosa | reverse complement strand
GGTTCTTTCTCGCATAATAAAGACCATAATCCTTCAGTCCATGGATAGTAATTGTTAAGCAAATGTAATTTACCATGACTAAAAGTTACAGGATAATCTGCTATTTTAAGTTTATCACTAGCTACATCATAATGTAAACCATATGATTTATCATAACGCCGTGATTGAGGACGTTTATTAAGAAAATTTGTAAATGATGTATTTGATTCGTTATCATTATCTTCATCACTATTGTATGAAGTTTCTATATTTTTTTCCTGTTTTATCAAGCTAGGGATAAACGGTGTATTATTTTCAGTCAGCGTACTCAATGGTTCGATTATTGGTTTAAATGTTTCACGGAAATAGGTGTCAGAATCTATAACATCTCGTTTCATATCCATTATTTTACGTTTAATATTTTTTTTGGCTGTTATTGAATTTCCTAACAAAGCTTTTTCTTTATTCATTGTAAATAATCAACTTAATATATATGTGTGTGTGTATTTATATCTGTATCCTATGACTACCGTCAATACTATGCAATTAGTGGCAGTGTTACGTAAATATATTCAACTACTTTATTTTAATAAATATATGGAAACCACATCTATATCTTCCCTCATTAATATTGAGGGTCTTATCAATGACCATAAACCCATAATCATTACGATTCCAACATGAATGACATATTTTCCGAAAATCTGAGAAATCCATATCCGTGAATGAATGATCATTAAATATATGCCGTAAATTTGTATCATCTTGTTTTAATATTATTAAAAATTTGAGTTATCTCTCACTAGTTGTTTCGGTATTTTTGAATATGTTTGTGCTAGATAAAATACAGAACTAGCACCAGAATTCCGACAAGTTGAGAAGTATTCTCTTATAGCAGGATCTGTAATAATATCATCAAAAATCATGATAGAGTTTTTCTTAGTTAGGTTTGGTTTTATAACTTCATCAGTGCTTGTAAATATAAAAAAATTAGCACCTTTTATATCATCCATTATTTTTTTTAATAAAACATATTTCTCCTGATTAGAAGTCTTTGAGTATAAATAAATATTTTCAAATCTTAGTCCGTTTTCACGAGTGATTAAATTATACATTATATTTGTTTTACCTGAACCACTAGGACCAACTACTATAGCACGTATAGTGTCAGGCATTAACGGTCTGTGTCTTGATGGTCTTTTTACCATTTGGACATCCACGTTTATAATATCTAATTTATCTTTCTGCTCGATCAAATCCATTTTCTTATACTCTAAAAATTTTAATTTATAATCAGTTATAGATGACACGTTCAACTCACAAGTAGAAGTCAAATAATACTGACAAAGGTTTTATAAACCATCTTATAAATAGTTATCTGTCTGAACCCTGTGTTTCAGACTATTAATTTACGATTCTGGTTCAAGTTTGAAAAATGGATTAGAGATAAAGGAATAAACCCATTAGACACTGCTTGTCATGATCACAATATTGTTTTTGTGTTAAGTAAAATTTAGATGATAGACATAAAGTCCACAAAATATTAGAAAATCGTGCTTGAGGAAGATTAAAAGCTAAAGATACAGCTAGAAAAGATAAATTTGTTGCATACACAATAACAAACGTTGTGAAAGCTAAACAAAATATAGGTATGGACTGTAAAGGTAGAAAGAAACGTGTAACAAAAATTAAAAAAAATGGAATACTGACGGTAAAGAAAAAAAGAATGATAAAAAAAAAAAGAATGGTGGTAAAAGATTGATTTTAACACCAGGTCAGTCTGGAGGAGTAATTTCTTTGATACCAATTCTTACTGGATTGTCAGCACTTGGTACTTTTATGTCTGGTGGTGCTAGTTTGTATAATGCAATACAAAATTCAAAAAGAAAAAAAAGGTAGTGGCTTATATTTAAACAAAAATGGATCAAGGAAAAAAAACTGATGAAAACGTTACCTAACAGACCACTTTCATCTCAAGATATTATAAAATATGTTACAAAGTTTAAAATCAGTCATTTTCGCGGAATCTTTTCACGTGATAACTTACCTAAAAAACCGTATAAAATCGAATGTGGTATATTAAACTTGGACATATCTTCAGGCGATGGAACTCATTGGGTAGTGTTTTATAAAAATAAAGATAAATTTGTATATTTTGATAGCTTTGGTGATTTACCACCACCAACTGAATTACAGAATTATATTAAAGAGAACATAATTGTATACAACTATTCTAAATATCAAGATTACAATACATTTAATTGTGGTCATTTATGTCTTGAATTTTTACAATGCATGAATCTGTTACATTAAGTTTAACTGGAAATATGACTGTATTATCTACGAATTATTTTCCATCTTTAAACGTTTATGAGGATTCAGAAATAGCTTTGTTATGTTTACAAAGTTACAATTCATTTCCAAATATAAATTCAACTAATAATATGCTGGAGATAGAAGTAATTCCCGGTGTAAATAATTTTTCCGTTATAAAAAAAGTTTTGAATTTAAGCTAGAAAAAGCATGTTATGAAATAGAGGACATTAACAATGTAATTGCAAAAAATATATTCCAGATAAATAAAATATTTAATACTGGGATAATATTTGATATAAGTATTGATCCTGTCGATTTCAGATCGTATATAAAATGTAATGAAATACTAAAGTTTAATATTCTAAATAGTATAGCATCTGTATTAGGGATTGAAAAACGAGAATATTATAATCCAGAATATGAAACCTATCGATCGGAAAAAGCTGTAAATTTAAACACAATTAATTCTATAAAAGTGATGTGTAATATAGCTCAAGGATCATTCAACAACCATCTTCAAAGTCATTCGATTTATGAGTTTTTCCCAAGTGGAAGAACAGGAACATAAGTGATTCAGTCACCTACAAATTTGATATATTACAAATTAAATAAAACAAATATTGATTCAATAACCTTGCAGCTAGTCGATCAAGATCATAATCCGATTGATAATTTTGGGGAAGCATTGACAATCGTGCTACATATTAAACGCTACGAGTCTTGAAATGGGATTAAAATTCAATATAAACCCATTGCGTCGAATTAGTTTGATTAGTCATAAGAATAAAGTGATACCGTCCACATCAAATAGAGTAATAAAATTAACGGTGAAGAATAAAAAAATTTTACAAGCTCTAGGTTATAAATTAAAGCAGAATGCCTGTGAGCGATATCTTAAATATAAGTTCACGGTACGAAACAGATTCCAAAATTACGAAAATTGAATATCATTCATACACACCATATACAACATCATTTAATAATAACGATGAAATACGTATATCAATCCAACAAACAGATGTTTTTCTGTATCTACATGAAAGTTTTTTATATTTAGAAGGAAAAATATCGAATGCTGATAATGTAATGCTAACCAATAATGGTCTTTCATACCTTTTCGAGCAAATACGATTAGAAATCAATGGGATAGAAGTGGATAACACACGTGTTCTTGGTATTACTAGTACGTTAAAAGGATACTTATCTAGTACACCAGTTGACTATAATTGTTATGAAAATTCTGGATGGACACTTAAAAATGGGACAAAATTGTCAAATAGCAATGGTGAATTTAGTGCTTGCATTCTATTGAAATATTGGTTAGGTTTGTTTGAAGACTTTAAAAAAATATTAATCAATTCTAGATTGGAATTAATATTAACGCGGAGTCATAACGATTTAAATGCATTAAATGTTATAAATGCGGCTAATGTTACAACAGCTAAAGTTGATTTAAGTAAAATAGTTTGGAAGGTACCACATATAACCGTTGATGATGAAGAAAGGTTAAAATTATTGAAACTTATAGAAAAAGAAAAAAGTTTGTTCATACCTTTCAGATCTTTTGAAACGTTTGAATATCCTGAACTCGGAACTACTAAAAAAGTTGTATGGAACTTGAAAACTGCATCAAAATTGGAAAAACCACGATTTATTATTATCGGTTTGCAAAAAGGACGTAAAAATACAATGGTAAAAAATTGTAGTATATTCGATTATTGTAATCTAACAAACATAAAGGTATTTCTTGTTATGAAATCAGGTAGTTTATTATCACAATTAGTTTATAATTCATTTTTTTAGATTCTAAGCTGAGCGATGAATGTATCGATTTAACAATGTGTGTGTGTGTGTGTGTGTGTGTGTGTTTGTGTTTTTTTTTATCTGTCAACACCTTTAGAGACAGTAAAGTGCATAGAACTTTTTCATCGCCATTTTTGTGGTAGGAAAGTGAATCTAATTGATACTTTTTTTTTAGGGGGGGAGTCAAAAGTAAAAAATTTTATAATGTTTTCAAAAGTGTAAGGAAAATTAAAAAAAAAAATTAAAGGCAACGGAAAATGTTATGCAAAACCAATTTTTCAAGAAAATTGAATTTTTTTTTTTGTGAAACACAAAAAATAATAACCGTAGATTCGTGAAATATTTCTAAATTTAAAAATTTTATATTAACATTTTCAAAATATTTTGACTCTTTTTGAGTTATTTATAGGCACAAGAATATTTTTATTTGTTTTTTATTATTGTTGTTAATAAAACATTTTTTACTCAGTTAAAAAGCTTGAAAATATAATAAAAGGTTTTTCATAAGTTGTGATAAAAGCAGTTAATTATATTAAAATACATAGGCGCAAGTTTTTTTTATAAGCATTTAAATTTCAAATTTTGACAAAAATCCATCAAAATCTCAAAAACTTGCAAATTATTTTGTAGTTAAAAATGCATAAAATTTTTAATCAAAGGTTAACAATTTAAAACGAGGTTTCTCATAAGCAGTTCATACTGGAACCCAAAATATCTAAACATACACACAGTTTTTTTCGTAGATACTTTAAAATTAAATTTGATCTAGCTATAGTAGGCCATTTTAATAAAATAATTACACAAATATATTTTTTTATTTCATATTTAAATCTTTATTTAGGTACGTTGAATAATTTTAATAATATAAAGCAAATTATTTAATAGGTTTTTCCTCTTAAATAAAAAAAGTTTTGTATTAATAAATTATTTGGCTTATAGTAACTTGTAAGTATTAATTCTTACTAAGTGGTATTTCTTGTTTTATATTATTTTGATATTTAAAATAAGTTGAATTCAATACCACAAGAATACAAGATAGAAAATAGGTGATAGCATATATATATTATATGATGGCTTAAACAACAACTAAAGAAGGTACTGAGAAAATTATAGGTTATTAAAGTCAAATTTATTTTGAAACCTATATTTCCTCGAGGCTAATTACAATATTTTTGACTTCGAATAGTAATTTTATTTTGTAAAACAAAACCATAATAGGGGCTAAAAATGTATATCTGGTAATATTTTTATGAAATTTAATTAGATTAAGGTCAAAAAAAAAAAAATGTTTTAATTTTGAAAAAATTTTCAAATAATTATATATAGTTAAAAAAAATGTGTATACAAAGGATTTTGATGTTAATAATTACAGGGCTTATTCTAAAATGCAGTTGGGCCTATTTTGCGTATTTGAAAAAGCTAAATGCTCACTTGATAATCAATTTTTTTTATTATTTATTATTGAATTTTTGATATATTTAGGTTAGGTTTTGTTAGGTAAAAGCCTGGTTAGATAGGTCATTTTTGGCCTACCGGGAAATTTTAAAAAAGAGCCCCTACATGAAAAAAAAGTTGCTCGCTATACTCGCAGGCGCATAATAATGTAAAATTTCATTATATGAAATAACAAAACAAATTTTTCAAAATCATTAATTTATCTTAAAATAATAATATTTTACCAAATACTGAGCTCCTAGTTCCTAAACTACTAATGATTTCTTCAGAAGCGATTTTTTTTAGAAAATCTTTCTCAACATTCATTAACAACAGACTTTTTAATACATTTTTACCTATAGTATTTCTTAAATAATTTTTGACAAATTCTTATTTAGAAAAAGTATGTTTGCATTTTACTTGAGTAATAAATAAAGTAAGCATAAATGTATACGCAAAGTGGAGGTCACAATATGTATTTGTGTATAAATTATATTTTACCAACACTTCAAAACGACATGTAACACAATAATTGGCCGGATGAAAGCCGATAAGAAATTTTTTTTGTAAAATATCACAGATATATGATTATAGGTTAGACTTTTTGGACTATTATATTATATTATTTTATATTTCTAATTTCTATTGTAATTGTATAGTATTAATGAATCACTGCGTCAACGATAAAAAGTAGGCAAAAAGCTCTATCACCCAAATACGGAGTGGGGCCCACTGGAAAATGTCCGGCATCTCGGTAGGCCTTTCTGCCTATGGGTACAGGTACTTAACCTGTAGGTATTTACGTATAAGTTTATGGAAGTAATAAATTATAGCCATACATCAATATATAATTTAATACAATAAAATTTACTTGATCAAAATATCCCGTGTAAGTATATAGTTTTAAATTTTTAAATGTATAATCATATCTTGATACAGTAAACAGTATAGGCATAATAGTGTTTCATTTTTGTACTTTACAAAATGTATAAAAAGAATCCTTGGTCCTAGTGCATAATACAGATACGTATTCCAACAGTACTTATAGTCTCGTTTCATCATCCGCCCGTTTCTACCAGCAGGCACATAGCCAGGATTTTATTTACCTTTGTAATACAATAAAATCTATAATTATTTAATATTTATAACTAATGTCTATAATATAAATTTTCTATTTTTTTGAGACATTATATCCAATACTTCGTTTGTAGAGATAGACCAATGTACTGACAGAAGAGCAAGCCCTGTTAAACGCTTATTTCCAGTTTTATTACGAGCAATGTTTTTTAAGCGCTTTAATGTTAAAAATAAACGTTCAACCGCTGTTGTAGAAACTGGTAGTGTTGTCAAAATGTTTAATAAAAAATTTATGTTTGGTAAAACTTTAAATCACATTCATCCAAAATGTCTATCATTTTAATGGGTTTTTTTACATTTACTCATTTTTACACCATAATGTAAATTCAGACCCAACTATTTTTTCAGATATACGATCTTCGTAAAATATGTTTAGATTTTTAAGTTTTGAAACATTTTCGTTTAAATCAAATTTTGGCAATAGGATTTCAATTGATGACAAAACAACATTTTTTGTTTAAAACGGTTTTCCAGATTTAAAATGAGACTATCTATGGATGGTACACATTTCGATGTTCTTTAGTATTCTTCCAGTGAGTTAGAATGATAATTTTCTCTATGTTTTTGGTTTTTTAAATGCGTAGACATAAAATGTCTTAATCAAAATATAGTTTTTTAAATTTATTAGCTTCTTGAAAAATAAATGAAAATGTTTCAATATAGTTATTTCTTAAAATATAAAAATGTTTTAGTTTATTTATAATATCATTGGCGAAGTTCAAAGCAGATGAAAGGTCATGTGCTCAATGTAGTCAATGTGATAATGGAAGCACAAAGTTTAAAAGATGTTCGTAAATCAACAAAGAAATAATAAAACTATATTTTTCCACTGCAGTTATAAATGAAAAAGCATTCGAAGATATTGAGCGTGTTGTTTCTTAAATAACTTGAAGGCTGATTATAATTGGTTAAAATAGTTCAACAAAAACATTAATAGCAGCATGTGGCGTTTTATAAAACACGTTTCACATAGACCAACCAAATAAGTTCTTTTAGATTCAGGGACATATTTTGAAATATGATTTTTAAGAGTTTAATGGACCAAGGCAAATAAATTAATATTATCCTTTATAACGCCAAGGCTATTTCTTACACTTGAGATTGATAAAGCTGACGAGAGTACTAAATTCAATTTATGAGTCGCGCAATGTACAGATATTGCTTTTGAATATTTTTGGAGTATTCCATAAACTGCCCCACTGAAATGTTCACTCATATTTCCTGCGCCGTCATATTCTTGTCCAACAGAATTATTCATATCCAAATCTAATAGTTCCCACTTTTTTAAAATTAAATTAGCCAAATTTTCTTCAGTAAGATCATAAGCTGGAATAAAACATAAGAAATCTTCAGGTGGTTGATTTTTTTAAATTTATACATCTAGCACACAGGGAAAGTTGTTCTATTCCAGATAGTCTAAAGTTTTAACAGATAAAATTGTAAAACAACCAGCTTTGTTTATGTCAGTGACTATTTTTTTTAATATTAAATTTCCACATATTTCCATTATTTAAGTATTATTATAAATATTTATTTATTTATTAATATTTTATTATTATAAATATGTAGTACTATTTATCATCAATGGTAATATCTATATTTTTTTTACGCAGGCCACAAGCCATAGATTGACGAACAACACGTCAATACGTCATATAATTCATTATTCTATTATCATAGGCTTAATTTTTTTTTTGAGGGGGGGATTTGAAAAGATTTAGTTTCTTCAAAAATATGTATTTTAGGTGAAGTATTAAATCCTTTAATAATTACCTATCTAATCTACATAATACAGTAAAAGTTCTTTGAAGAAATTATTTTCTAAAATTTAAACAATAATTCATTATTTGTGTATTTTTTATAGTAGACATTGAATCCACGCACTGAACATAATATAGGTTAGGTATAGTATTACAAATTACAATGCAAATTGTTATTTGTTTAAATAAAAATATTTTTCATATTAGTAATAGATGTATTATAATATATTAAATGTGGGAAAGTGGATGAGAAAAAAAATAATAAATATATTATATTATATTATATTAGGTACACAAAGTAATAGATTTTAAAGGATTTGAATAGGGTGTGTGAGGGGTAGAGCTTCTCACAGGTTTGTTTCATTTTAAAATATAAAGCCCTTCCAAGTCAAAAACTGAAATTACGCCTATGATTATTATATACCTATAGGTCCTATACATTTTAATTTATTATCAATCGCAGTGGTGTAATTTAGTTTACATTTGAAGTGTAACAAACTTGTTTATGTTACAATGGATTTTCAATCCCCTTCTTATGTCCTTCAATGGCCTTAATTTTCCAATATATATATATATATATTTCTATAGGAATGTGTGTAAAGAGCCAATAAATAAAAAAAGTTCAATATAATATTGTTGAACTTAAAAGAAATATTAAAATTGAGTATAAATAATTTAAACAGGTGTAATTTTTATAGTACAAATCAATTAATAAATTACCTAATAACATAAGACTTAAATATAACTTGAATTAAAAAAAAATTACAAACTTGAATATTTTCAATGTGACAAATGAGTCGTTTTTAACACCCCAATTACTAATCAACTTTGATGAGCATACAATTACACAATTAATAGATGATACTGTGATATAGGTCGATATAATAAGATACAATCATAATGATACAACATTAAAAAAATAAAAAAAAGCATTCAAGTTAGAGTTATTATATTCATGCTTATTCATCATCACACTTGTTCCCTGAGTATTATTATAGGTTATTTATCCTATTTATTCTATTTATCAATTTTATTAAATGTTAATATTCAAAAATTAAATGTAGATGATAATAGTAAATTAGATAACTTTATTACAAAAAAAAAAAAAAATAAAACAGTGATCATTAAACTAATATAGTTTCTCATATAGTATGTCTTCATTCGAAATAGGTTTTCTAGAATAACACAAACCCAGTTTATTGATTATTTTTTCCGTAGCAACAAGAACCTACAAATAAGAATAAGTATACTTTAAAAAGTACTTAAAAACTACTTAAACTACTTAAAGAAGTATTTTGTTTTGTATATTATATGTATTTATAACTAATATTGTTAATTTATTAAAAATTTTGTTCGGCTTTAAAATTAATTATTAATTTGTAATTTTTAATGGCATAAATAAATATTTTTTTAAAATTTAATTTCAATATTTTTAGGAATCAAAAAAAAAAAAAACATAAATATAAATAAGTAAATATAACAATTAATATTGTTTTAGGTATTTCTGAAATTGAAAACATTTCAACAAATTCAACAAAATTAAAAAAAAAAAATAAATAAAAAGAGATGAATATTTTAAAATGATACTCAAAATACTAATATAATAAAAAACATACTCTGAAGATGAATTCATTAAAATAAATATTCAAACATAATATGCAACATAAATTTTACATACCCTCTTTAAAATTAAAAAAAATTAAATATTTATCTAACTCTACAAGAAGTACTAAGGGAAAATATACAATTAGTTTTAAAGTATGTATAAATATTATACATAATAGAATTACTTCATCAAGTTGTTCTTTAGACAAAGTAGCTGACATACAAAAACGAATTCTTCCTTTAAGTAATGGAGTAGCTGGAAAACCAATACCAACCGTGGCTATATTAAATTTATTGAATTCTCTAACTGTTGCCCTGAAATAAATATGAATAATTGGACAGTTATTTATGAAAAATATGAATATTTTATTAAAAATTACAGTATTATTATACTAACCCAACTTTAGATATTATATACACCAACATAGGAATAACAGGAGAGTTGTCATTTCCATATAC
>JACXSJ010004877.1:0-10497 GCA_014851325.1 Pentalonia nigronervosa | reverse complement strand
TACTTTTTATTGGAAACTTTACGTTCTACAATTTAAATTCTATACATTTTTTCGCTAGGTATCATATTTATTTAGTTAGGTCGACAAAATGATAAAACTACCCTTGTTGGCTATTTTTCAACCCCCCAGGGGCACGGGAAGGGAGTGAGTAGTCACGACCAAAATTAACCAAAATTATTTTCTTATAACAATGAAAAAATGAGAGGGTCTTACATTAAAAATATAAATATTTTTTTCTTACTTCTATAAATAAGGACCACCCTAGTGTGTATCTATAAGTTAGAATAGACAAGATGTACAGTCATAATACTAGTTAGGGCGTGAAAGGAAGCATATAAACAAAGAAAGCATAAAAACAAATGTCTAAAATGTATCTAGCGTTAAAGTACCATAGAAAAGAGTTTGTACTAGGATTAACTACAGTATTATCACCGGTGTGTGAGTTGGATTTTTATACAATGCAATATCCTTAGGATTGTTACCAATGAGTTCACTAGTGAGAGGGGATGGTACATAGGAACGGTGATTTTTTTTTTATGTCAATGGTAGCAGTGTATGTGTGGATGTATATAAAAGTGAATGTATAGTTTAGCGTGGTGTCAAATGTGATTATATAATAATGTGTAAGCTGTATAATATGTTTGGTTGTGTGTGTGTAGTTGTATGTATGTAAATATGCTTAAATGTTCAATGGGTTTAGAGTCGATATGATGTAAATGTATACCATAAAGGTCCGATTCATTCTAATATCAGAATATTATATACAATTTTTTTTTTTTTTAATGATAAATACACAATGTGTGGTAGTGAATTTGATTGGGAAGGGGTAAAATACCATATATGTTGGTCATGTGTCGGATCGAGCGGTGGCTGTGACGAGTGAACACAACAAGAAGATGTAGTACGGGGATTGTTTCATTTTACTAAATCATATACTATGTACATTACTTTCTGGATGATATTCAACGACAATACTCGGATGTGTCTCTACAGGTTCATAGTCGTATAATCAAATGATATGATGTTTTGTCAAGAGGATTGGGGGAGGGGGTGAAAATACTTTTTAGGGTGGTATTTGGTTGAAATAGAATGTTGTAATGTATATAATTGTGACTATGTATGAGTTTGCATGTGTATGTGAAGATGTATATCTATTTTTAACGTATACTTTAGCCACGTGTTTATTCGTATCTATGTAATTAAAATAATATGTTTTTTCTAATGTTCATTGAAACAACCTAAGAGTTTTCATCAATGCTTATCACAAGTGGATAGTAGGGAGATCATGTGATCTATTCATCTATGTATATCAAGGTGGTCCTTATATGGCAGTTTTTAAAAAATATTTAAATTTCTCAAGGGAAACCCTCTAGATTGGTTTAGTTAGATATAAAAATGAAATATTAGAAGTTTCAAGACAATCAGAAAAGGTTAAGCCGTGGCACAAGAGCCCCAAACTTATTTATTTTTGATTTTCACAAATTATTTTATATTTAAAATTCTGACCAATGAAATATTAATTTTTTACAAAATTTTATCTAACAATATTTGTATTAAATACTATTTTATAAATTTTACATTCTTTACTGTTTTTCATAGAATTATTATTTTACAAACAAATAGCATTTTTATACTATATTTTGTTTATTTTTATTATTTTTTGGACAAAGAGTACCATTGTGACATCCAATATAGAACGTTTATTTTGTTAACTATAATCTATATCAATAATCAATATAATAAGTATTATAATATTGAAATATAATTTACTTCATACATACAATTGAATAGGAAAGTATTTAGTATAAATACAATATTGTACATTATGGTTTATCTTATCGGTTTGTTGAAGATAAAATGCAATACCTAACTAAATTCAATAAATATCTATTTTTGTCTTATTTTATCTTGGATAGTTGAAGATGGATTATTTTATGAACAAACTGACCCGTACTAGGTATAATGTATATTGCTTAAAGAGGTTTTAGTTTTGTTGTGACTTTGGTTTCAACATTATTATATATTTCATGTAATGCAAATTATGTTATTAAAGTTATCATGGTTACAAAAAGTAGTTTACGTGATGCTACATAAACTTAGTAGGACATCCATCATCTCAAATCATCGGTAGTAAACTGCCGTCAATTCAACAGGTGTTAGCTGTGTTTTTTTATAATATGCGTGAGGTAAAGCTTAACATAAATGAAAGTTCTAAATTAGTTATAAAAGAAGTAAATATTTTCTGGCAAAAAGCACGTATACCGATAAAAGCAGAACAACACTGTATTACAAAATTATAAAAATATTACTATGAATGGAGACATTTACAAAATTGCAGCACAGAAAAACTGAAACACAACTAAAAAAAAATGAACAATTTATTTCGACATTAAATGATCTATTTGATATTGCACAAGCTGATGCACTGAATATTACAAAGATAGAAGAAGATAGATCATTTTTAAATAACCGTCCTGGATCAATGCTTGGAGTTGATTTAAAAATTACCAGAAAGGAAGAAAGGGTTGCAGAACGACTGAAAGTATTTGAAGAAAATAGAAAACGTATTTATAGTAAAATGGAAATAGCTAGTGAGTTAAATTATTAATATTTTGAAAATATTAAATTTATTAAGCATTAATATTGTATAATGTTTTAAATTATTATATTTAATTTATTTTAGATACGTTTCGAGACGCCACTTTGTTGTCTGACGCGTCCACTAGCGAAGATGAAGAGGATATGAATCAACCTGGTCCATCTAAATCACCAACAGACTGCACAAAAAAAGTAAGAGGAAATACAGATTTTATAACGGCAAAACTCGTAGCTGCATTTGATAGATGTAAAATAAGCGACAGAGATGCGGTTCATATTTTAATTGCAACTGCAGAAGCATTAGGTAAAGATTTAAATGAATTAGTTATAAATAGAACTTCAATTCGGCGTTCACGTTTATGTCTTTGAAAAGAACGTGCTGAAAATATTCGTAATAAGCATAAAATATCTATCGATGATTCAATAACTATTCACTGGGATGGAAAACTTTTACCGGCTTTAACAGGCAAGTATAATGTGGATAGACTTCCAATTGTAGCTTCATGTAATGGTAAAGAATAATTACTTGGAGTTCCGGCTCTTGATACCGGAACAGGAGTTTATCAGGCTAATGCAATATTTCAAACACTTGAAGATTGGCGTGTTACAGATAATATTCAAGTATTATGCTGTGATGCAACTGCCTCCAATATGGGTCGTATAAAAGGTGCCTCTGTGTTATTGGAGCATTTACTACAGCGTAATATTTTATACGTGCCGTGTTGGAATCATATTTTTAAAATTGTATTGAGGAGTGTATTTGAAGTGAAATTTGGTATAACTACATCAGGTCCAGACGTTCCAATTTTTAAACGATTTAGAGAATTTTGGTCAAATGTAAATACTACAAATTTTGAACCTGGTATCAAAAATGAATATGTTGAAAAATTATTGCACAACGTTAGTACAGAAATAATAGAGTTTTGTATTAGTTATTTAAATAATAGGCTCCCTAGGGAAGATTATAGGGAACTGTTAGATTTAACCATAATTTTTCTTGGAGGAGTACCACCACGAGTCTTCTCATTTAAAATACCTGGAGCCATACATCATGCACGGTGGATGGCCAAAGCAATATACTGTTTAAAAATATATATATTTCAAAAACAGTTTGATTTAAAACAACGAGAAGAAATATCTATTGCTAGTATATGCGTGTTTATTGTTAAATTATATGTAAAGGTTTGGTTTAAAGCTCCTCTAACTTCATGTGCGCTACTGTAAGATTTAACATTTTTAAAAGATTTAATAAAATATCAGTCAGTCGATAAGAGTATTTCAGATATATCCATAAAAAAAATGTGTGGGCATTTATGGTATTTATCTCCAGAAGCTGCAGCATTCTTATTTTTTGACGAGGATGTCTCCGTGGAAACAAAGAAAAAAATGATAACGGCTTTAAATACGGACTCCAAAGACGAATTTAGAAAACAATATATTCTCAAACTAAACCAAGTTGATTCAATTTTAAACAAAGGTCTTGAAGATTTTATATGTTCAGAATCTATGACACTATTTAATCGCTTCAAAATAAATACTGAATTCCCAAAAATTGATCCGTCATCTTGGCAAAATAATGGAAACTATAAAAAAGCTGCATCTATAATTAAAAATATACTTATTGTCAATGATGTTGTTGAGCGAGGGGTTAAACCAATAGAAGAGTATAATGACAAAATAACAAAAGATGAAAACCAAAAACAATATTTACTGCAAGTTGTGTACGACTATCGTAAAACATATCCAAACTCAAGAAAAGGAACACTAATGATGAAATAAAATTGCATGTAATGATGATAAATATTATATTGACTGTCATTTGTCACTACATAACACTGTTTTAGTCTGTTTATATTACATTTATTTTATGATATGAAGCAATAATTAATATAAATTTTTATAATTGTCAAATAATATTTACTCAAAATTTCTAAAATCGAATATGATAATTTGCCTTTTTACCATAATAAGTATGTTTATACATTTTTTTTCTTTTCTTTTATAATTAGTAATTACCTTAATAAATTGTAAGTTTATAATAAAATAGATCAGAATATATATTTTAGAAAATATTGTTTTCTAAAATAAAGTTAAGTATATATCTTTAAAAAAAATATTTATTTTAGGACCTGCGATTAAAAAAAACAAAAATTTTTTTTCTTGAAAAATCAAAGTATATCTATCTTTGGCGCTCTTGTGGCATGGGTTAATTATTTTCAATCATTTCCAAACTTTACA
This sequence comes from Pentalonia nigronervosa, assembly GCA_014851325.1. Lineage (NCBI taxonomy): Eukaryota > Metazoa > Arthropoda > Insecta > Hemiptera > Aphididae > Pentalonia > Pentalonia nigronervosa. The sequence goes on along the minus strand of JACXSJ010004877.1, from coordinate 5,661 downwards.
AAACTCATTTTTATCACTATCCAAACGACTTTGGGGGGTTTTATCTGAAGAAATCAGAGATCGAAAAATAAGGACCACCCTAATGTATAAGTAGGCAAAATGAGCGAATATAAGTTCACACACGAGACATGAGATAAAAATAAAAATATTTATGAATTCTGTTACTTATGTTAGTTCCCACACTAATCGCTTAGTTACAATAAACGAGTTTATCTGTAAAAATTGAAATATGATAGTATATGGATAAGGTGTTTATATTAACTTTTGTTTTTAATAGTAAATAAAATATATACCAAAATTATTGAATTATTATTTTTATAGTAAAATATAATATCTGTGATTATTGTTTTAAATTTACTTAGATTACCTACTTATATCGTTAATTTGCACATTTCCCCGCTCATTGTTCTATCCGCAATACACCACAGGTGAATTGCCTACCTGATATAATCCGTGTATATTGTCTACGATCCTACACCTTGAGAAAAATCCAATGCATTTAAATTTAATAGTATTAAGAATGATAATTGAAATAATATTACAAGCTATATAATATGTTTATTGGTTTTCATTTATATTATAAATATATATTATTAATTATAAATATTTTACATTAATATAATATCATACAATTTAATAGTAAAAATTCAATGAAATGTTTTATTTTAGGAGTAAAATAGACAAATATAGGCAAATAAATATACGAATCCAAATAAAATTTTGAATAGTCGGAAGGGTGTTACCAACTGTTGAACATCAAGTATAATTTTAGTTGTCGGCTAAAATACTGTAGGCTGTAATATTTTTTGGTTAAAATACTATCGGCCATAATATTTTTCGGCATAAATACTTTCGATGTAAATATATGTCGTCTAAAATATTGTCACCTAAAGTATAGCCACATATCAATACTATTTATTAATTTCAAACATAGAAATTATAAAAATATTATACAAACTCTAACAGTTCTTTTGAACCACATGAACAAATAAAGTATACAAACAGCATCATAAATATAAACGAACACATTTAGATTTATTTTTTAAAAATGTGTCTATACGATGTTAGAATAAAACACAATCCAAATAACGATTACAAAGTACATTTCGATGAGAAGTATAAGAGGTTTATAAAGCAAGGTTATATTAGGTTTTAACAACTGTTTAAAAATACCACAATATTCAAACTAATAAGAATTAAATAAAGGTTTCCTAATTTATAATAAGGAGTTAATTGATATTAATTCGATACGACAACGTCGAAAAAAAACGTTTTTCAAATACGTTTATTAGTTAATCGTTATAAATATAAATAAATATAAATAAAAAATGTCCTTCAGATTTGTAAAAATTAGCTAATATCGCAGTTCTTGATTAATTTGTGGATTATCAACTGACATCATGTCGGTTGTGACAAATCCTAAAAAATTACCTTTTAGGTCACCCAAACGCAGTAAAATGTTTTAATGAAGTCAGTCACAAAAATGCATTTTGGTGAATTGTCCAAACGCGTCTCAATTTTTACAAATCCAACCAAACTCAAACCATCACTAAATATTTCCAATCATGTAATTTGTTATCGGGACACGAATTTTGTCGGTACGATGAACAATGTATATCACATGCTTGAGTGTGAGAGATAAATAATACACAGCATATTCTATATAAGGTCTCTCACAATGACGACCATTTAATATGCACTATTTTCAAATATATAATTAAAAAAATGTAAATTATTATTTTAAGTGATTCATAAGTGATGTTTAATTATTAACATTTCTTATAATAAATACATGTGTCTTTTAACCAAAAAAAATTGTCATGCAAATTTCTGGCGATAGTCGCTCTAATTCAAGCTAATGGTGTGCTAAATGTCGGTAGTATCAAAACCATAATATTTGTAAAATTTCTATAATGGGCCGTGTTGGCGTAATGGCTGTTTAGGAAAACTGTGTAATAACCATAAAAAATTGTCTTGCGAATTCATTTTAATGGAAGCTAAATTTTGGTATATATATATAGTCGATAACTACATTTTTTCTAATGGGCCGGGCTGGAGCAACGTTGCACCAACCCCGACCTTTAAATTTTGGGTTTTGCTAGTAAACCATTATCATGCAAATTCTATTTTTAGTCGTAAAAATTCATGTTAATTTCTTGCTAAATATTTGTGCAAAAAAAATTTTATTTTCCTAATTTGCGGGGATGTCGCAATGTACTTTAATATGCATGATAAATTCCAATAAGTAAACACAAATCAATAAAATGTAATAACTTATAAGAATAGAAATAAATTATAAATTAAAATAAACCATCGTTATCGTTATTACATATATGTAGATTTATATATATATATATATATAAGATATATAAATCATAAATGAACTGCATTTAATAAGGCCTCAATATAGTAAGTATTAAATAAATGCTGATACGTTAAAATATCTAATAATAATTAGCTACAATTAAATAAAAATAATTTGTATTACCTACATAATATATTTATAAACCATCGAAGAACAGCATTTGATAAATAACTAATTAATGACTACAGCTCTAAAATCGAAAAAAAATGTTATTACTAACTAATACAACTGTGTGAAATGCATTTTGGCGAGTGACTTTATTAAAACATTTTATTGCGTTTGGGTGACCTAATTGGTAAATTTTTAGGATTTTTCACAACCGATATGATGTCAGTTGATAATCCACAAATTAATCAAGAACTAAGTTATCAGCTAATTTTTCAAAATCTGAAAGACATTTTTTATTTCCAACCACATATTTAAATGTATATTGATCTTCAGATATTGATGAAAAAATGAATGTATGTACAATTGGTATGTAATGATTATGATTAAAAATATGTATTGTATACAATTGAGGTGATTCCCTTAAACGCATGACGCTCATATTCAGATCTGTCACGACTTATCGACAAACTGTGGACTTCGATGATAAAATTGAGGTATTTATTGTGTGAGAAACATATAATTTTATAGTCATACCGACATTGATGATTATTTTAATAACGATTAACTAATAGACGCACTTGAAAAACGTTTTTTGTCGACGTTGTCGTATCGAACTAATATCAATTTATTCCTTATTATAAATTATGAAACCTTTCTTTAATTCTTATTAGTTTCAATATTGCAGTATTTTTAAATAGTTGCTAAAACCTAACATAACTTTGCTTTATAAACCTCTTACATTTCTGATCGAAATGTGTTTTGTAATCGTTATTTGGATTGTGTTTTATTCTAACATCGTATAGACACATTTTTCAAAAATAAGTCCAAATGTGTTCGTTGATATTTATGATGCTTTTTATATACATTATTTGTTCATGTGGTTCAAAAGAACTGTTAGGCCGGCCGCACACCAAAAGAGCAAAACTGTGTAAGTCATCATTAGTCGTAAAATTGTAGTTCAGTATTTCAGTCACCAACATATCTTCCGACGAAGAAGAAGTGGTCATAGTTAAGACTGAGTAGAAAATTTAAAATAATACGTTACGTGTTTATTATTTGTTAAAATATTATGTAATATATGGAATATGTTTATAATTACCTTTATATAGGTATACAAAATGTATAAGGTAGAAAAAAATTTTAAAATATATATGATAATATGAATTGTAATTAATTATATTAATGATATTAATTCTGCAACGACTGTGGTATCCTACTATTTAACCATTTAATAAAGGTGAAACTGGCGGTTTGACTGATAAAAATTGTTTTGTTTTGACTGACGGAATAAAGCATATTCTATTTCGATTAAACACGATTAGTCATGACTAGAGTTGACTAAAGAGCAAAAATGTTTTGTTTTGACTTTGACTTACCAGTGTGCAGGTTTTCACTGAATTATATATGTTCTATTTTTAATTAGTCATAATAAAGCTGCCTCAGTCTGCTTTAAGCAGTTTTGCTCTTTTGGTGTGCGGCCGGCCTTAGAGTTAGTATAATATTTTTAGGTTTATTTCTAACGTTTGAAATTATTTAATAATATTGATATATAAAATTTTCGTCGATAAACATCATTCCTATTTATTGAATAATTGTATTCTACTTATATAAACCTTATATTATATTCTTGTTTTTTGTTCTAAAATTATGATTTTTTCTATTATATATTAATTATATTTATCTATATTATTTTATCTATATTTAATAACATTAAGAGGCCGTTCTGGTAACAAAATTTACTCATAAAAACATACTTTCTTACTTCCTATTTTTCTCAGCTCTCTTTAGTCGTAGAAACATGATTCTTTTACCAAAATGATCTTTTGAATTTCTTCTAAACAACTGCATGCCAGATTTTTGATTTCTTTTTTCAAACCAATGATATTTACATTTGAAATTTTCAAAATTTTTATGCTGTTTGTATACTTCATTTGTTCATGTGGTTTAAAAAAAACTGTTTCAAATTGATTTGTTATTACAAATTTATAAAATGTTCAATTTTTATAGCTAAATATTGAAAAATGAAAGTAGGTATATTTGGGGTGTTCTGCGTCCCCCGCAAATAAAGGCGATCCAGGCACCCCTCCCACCATCATGGACGTGTACGACCATGTCTCATCTTCCCCTCCCATCCATCTCTATCAAGTACGTGCTCGGTCTTTCCCCTCCCATCCATCTCTATCACATACGTGCCTGGTCTTACCCTCTCACAACCATGCTTATCACTCACGTGTCCAACCCCCCTCCCATCACCACCATATGATAAAACCTCTTATCACAAATATTGTTGGATAAAAAAAATATTATCGGCTGCAGCTCGAGTACGCCTATTCCACCCATCCTATGATTTGAGGTATGTTATCAAATACATGCCTAGTCTTGCCCCTCCATGTAGTACATTAATATATATATATATATATATATAATGATATATTATTTAAACATGATTTGATTTTGTAATTATATCACATATTATATTAACTGAAGGTAATGTTTATATGTTTCCCAATGTCATATTAGAAATAGTAATGTGTCTTTACCATCGATGAATTCCATACCATTCTGCATAGTGAACATAGTTAATACAATACAAAAAATATGTTAATAATATTATTGTTGTTTAAGTAATTTAGCCAATGTAATAATATATTAGATAAATATGCTTTGCAAAGATGTTAGCAACTTTCAATAATTATCCTATACATGTAATCAATGTATATTGATAACACGTACAAACCTCTTTAGTAGTTTTTATCACTATATATTTAAATAGAATCCAAAATAATTTAAAATATTTTCTAATTTTATCGATTATTATAATAAATGTTTAAATTATATCTCATAGCATAAAATCTTAACAAAATATACTATTAGTTAATAAAATATTATTTAAACACACGTAGTTAGTCTATATACATTTTGAAATAATTGCCTACACAGTTATTATCTAAAATTATAATAATCCTATAAAATACGGTAAAGTGTTGGTCAGTGGCGTAAATTGGGCTAAATTGTTAGGGTTGCAATCAGTTTCTAGGTTAGACAGACTTGTGGGGGGCTTTGCCCAAGTACATAAATTCAACAAAACTATTTTAACCTTAAACACATATTGTATCTATTGGCAATTAGTATTATGAATATACGCTATAAATAGGGTATATAATTACTTACTGTCAATAAAATATTTA
>JACXSJ010004876.1:0-10507 GCA_014851325.1 Pentalonia nigronervosa | reverse complement strand
GTATTTTTTAGTAATATAATATAATTTTACAGACTTGATATTATATTATCTTATGTCGGAAATGCCGACTGCCCACGCTTTGTCGTCGAGCGGCGATAACTCCATGGATGCTGTTAGTTCCTTCATTCCTGTACTATTATAACTAATATGCCCAGCATTACATTATTTAATTTAAGTAGATAATTTCTTGGAATTTCTTATAGTCGGTCCTGCTCTGCCTATAATTTTAACCTACCTATAATTATTTATAAAGTGGTTTCTGTTGAAACGTACATCGTTCCCCCTTATCCTCGAGGTCATTGTTAATAGTCATAAAAGTTATGTATCGCCAGGTACATAGCAGTATGATATTTTCCCGTTGCAATTTGCTGGTTGTAAGTGTTGACAATTTTAAATCATGAATTGTGTTTGTTGTTACTCATATTATACCTAATTAATTTTAATTTTACAGGTAATTCATTACAGTTATTAAGTTTATGAAGTATGACTGAATAATGCTACAAAATAAATCATAACATTTAAATATGAACGATTATTTATTTTTGTCTTTTGGTATTATAAATTATAATGTTTTAAAAACAATATTATTTTTGTAAGTGGCTACTATAGCCAAAACGCTTATGAGATGCCCTAGATAATAATCTTATCTTTAAATTTTATAAGAGGTCATTTAACTCTAATTTGAGAAATTAATATGATTATAATCATTATTGTGAACGTAAAATTTACTATGGTGCATGTAGGTCAGAGAGAGAAAACAAATACTGTAACAAATACATCCTCTTAAGCGTCTTGGTAAATGTTTGTATAAATCAAATTACTAGGGCAATTTTTGAATTTTGAATATTGTGGCATGAAAAAAAAATTAACTTTTTTTAACTGAGCTAAGTTAATTTTATTTTCTATCTTAACTTTTAACTTATCTAGTTAATTTCTTTTTTTTTTTTTTGTTAACTTTTAACTTAACTGAAGGCAATTTTATTGAATTAACTTAACTTGCCAAAGTTAATTATTTTCATTAACTTGCCCACCTATGGTTCTTATAGTACAAGATGTACGACGGCAGTGTCCTTTTTTAATTTTAAACCTGACTACATACGTCAACTTCATAAAACTGTTACTAAACAAAATCCAGGAAAGTTTACAAAATTATATATACAAAAATTACAAAAAGATAAATTTAACAGACTGCAGAACAGTAAAAAATCTACACTCAACTTTGAACCATCTATCAGGTTGATATTATTTGAAAATAATTGTCTATACATTTAAATTTTCTATTATTTAATGTTTATGGTAATTGAAAATATCATAAAAAAAATATCATTATTATATTATATTATTATAACTCAAATGAAATATCATTTTTTAGTTTACAAAATATTAAGTTGAAATAATTTTTTGGACCAGATAAAGACTACAGAGATCTATGCGATGAGTTAAGTTGTAGTGACTACCATTTTCAGTGGAAGATTTAAAACAAAAATAAATTAATATTTTAAATAATTTAAAATTGGGTGTGCAAGAAATTAATTTATTAGTAAGAAGTACTGTATATCATACTAAAAGTTAAGATTGGCGTAAAGGACGAAAATACCGCCTCACTGTTTCAAATATCGGTCAAGTATGTAAATTAAGAAACAATACTCCGAGCATAAATACAATTAAATATATTTTATACGGTGAAGTATTTACACCAACAACGGCAGCAATGACGTAAGGCTATAACTTAAATTAATAATAATATAAAAATAATAAATTGTTAAAATGTCTAATTGTTTATTTTAGTTATGGAATTCAATATGAACCAACAGCAAAAAACGAATTTGAAATGAAATATAATTTAAAAGTTCTACCAGCCAGTCTATTTGTAGATGTGGAATATAATTTTTTGGCGGGTTCATCTGATAGATTAATAGGAGATAATAATATAGTGAAAATTAAATGTCCGCATAGTATTAAGGTCATAACACCCAAAGAAGGAGTATTAGCTAAAAATATAAAATTTCTTACAAATGATCATGATGGAATCATTAAGTTAAAAAAAAACAATAATTATTACTATCAAATTCAGGGTCAACTTAGGGTAACCAATAAAAAATCGTGCTATTTTATAGTATGGATACCGAAAAGTAAATATTTTGTTAATTGTATTTAGTATTTACAAATAATTAAAAAAATATGTTATATAATATGAGATCCATACATAGTGCGTCCCATAAATTTTGAGACTAGGTTACTAATGTTACAAAAAAAAATTTAAAAATGTTTTAAGCAATTTTTTTATTCAAAATAGTTACTACTACATTCTATACAACTTTCTACACGGTCCCTCAATTTTTCCATAGTCCGTGAAAAGTTAGCTTCAGGAATGTTTTTAAACTTTTGGGTAACAGATTCTTGGATTGTTTTAATGATAGCAAAATGGTGCCTCTTGAGCTCTATCTTCAACTTTGGGAACAGGAAATAGTCCTGAGGACTTAAATCTGATAAATATAATTTCTGTAGCACTTTTTCCTAATTTAACACAAAATTTTATCGCAATTCGTTGTTCAAGATTTTTTCCATATTGATATTATAACCATGATCACAAACATATTTACGACAGATACGATTATACTGCCGGAAATGATCTGATTCACGTGAAAATTTGTACGAATGATTGTGAATATTATCGCAATAACTTCCCAGAATTTCATAATTATCCAAATATTAGTATTAATTATAGAAAGGTTGTCTCAAAACTTGAGCGGTCTGCGTTTAGACGAATTGCCTTTTTACCTGCATAAAAAAAATAATGTGTTTGGGCGAGTTTCTTATAATGTCTTTGAACGAGACAATATAAAAGATAAAATTGTAAAGATTAAGATAAAAATATTATTCTTTAGGGAATTTTATATCAACCTAAATATGGCCTAGTCTTATTGCAAGTGGGCAACTAGTATAATTCATATTTTCAAATATCAGTTTGCAAGTGTTAGTCAAGTGTATGTTATGAATTTTAAAATTGATTATATTTTTAATACAAAACGAAATAAACGATGCATTTCAATTGAAAATTATATATTTAGTGAATCTAACCACTTAAAAAAACGGGTTTTTTCGTTTCCGATGTATTAACAGAAAATGTACTGAGAGTATTTTAGTGAATTCTACTATCGATAAAATACTATCTTTTTCAAATAATAATAACCATAAACACGAACCAAATACTGATCATAATTTAGTCGTTCAGTGTGTTAGAACTACCATCAAAAGGAAAGCCGAAGGAGACTTACATGCAAGACTAAATAAGATAATACGTAAGGAAATTCAAGACACTTATCTCGTTTTTAAGGAGGTAATAGTTCATAATAACTTTGAATTATTGAGAGAATCGGCCTATTTGATTCGTAAAAAACATTTTCCCAAAATTCCCACAACTATTAATGAAGTGTTTGACCAATTGTTTGAAATTCAAATCGATATTAAAACTAATAATGAACAATTTTGTTTCGTCAATCAAGAATAACAAATTATTTTGTTTACGTGTATTGAAAACTTAAAACATTTTTGTGAATCTGAAAACATTTTTGGCGATGGAACATTTAGTTACGCTCCTAATTATTTTTATCAATTATATACAATACACATCTTCAAACATAATTATTACATACTTGTAGTATATGCATTTTTGGCATCAAAATCTGAAGATTAATATATTTCTATGTGGTTAGAAATAAAAAAATTGTGTTTTGTTTAACAGGTAAAATTATTAATGTACAAAAATTTCATTCAAATTTTGAAAAAGTAGTTCATAACGCAGTTATTAATTCGTTTCCGGGTTGTCAATTGATGTGTTGCCAGTTTAATTTAGCGCAATGTTGGTTTAGAAAAATTCAGAAAAATAAAATATTTGTAAGAGAATATGGTACCAATTCCAAACTTGGTGTTTGGCTTAAACATTTATTCGGATTACCATATTTACCACCCAACGAAGTAGGCGATGGTTTTATGGAACTCATGTCAATTGCTCCAAAAACTCAAAAAAGCATTGAATTTACAGATTATATACATGAAACATATATTACAGAGGATGCTATTTTTCCTTCTTATTTACGGGCAAGGAAATCTGGAAATTATCCAAACACAACAAATGGAACCGAATCATTTCATGCACATTATAATTCTCAATTTTATTTATCGCATCCAAATGTATATCAAGTAATTAATGTGTTACAACAAATTCAAGTAGAAACTAACACAAAATGCAATGCGATAAATAAAAATATTTGGAATATTTCACGAAAAGTCACATTAGAAAAACAAGAATATTTAAAAACATGTCGGGATAAGTATATGTCAAGTGAAATTAAGGTGTTAGCGTATATACAACGTATGGGAGTAACATTCCCAGGAAAAGAAATTTAATAAACAAAAAACTAATATATTTGTAACATTGAACATTGAAAACTTAAAGTGTTAGTGTTAGTGATATTTTTTCAATTTTAATAATATATTAACTTAATTTTTAAGAAATCTAAATCGTTTCAATTTTTAATCATACCCGTGGAATTCACGGACTGTCCCAAGTCCATCAAAATGAGAGGGAAAATGGATTGATAAAATATTAAACATTAAAATAAAGGTCGTCCAAACATATTACAATGTTTTAAAAAGACTCGCTCAAACGCATTATGTTAAATTGCCCAAACACATTGCAATTTTTAAAAATTCGCCCTAACGCATTACGCCCCAAAACTTATGGGACGCACTGTGTATATTTTACGATACCATTATATTATAGTATATAACAAAATATATTTATTTAAAAATCATTATCTTTAGATGAGATTAAATAATAATACACTTTTTTACAGATATTTTTGTTGAAAAAATTGAACGCGATAATGAGTTACCGCTGGACGGCAATGGCATGCGAAAAGTTAGCACTATACGCGGTTATACTAATGATAATGAACAGGTAGACGAAACGACCGTTCACTACAGAAGGCAAAACGCGATTGGGGGAAAAAAAAAAAATTAAAATTAAAAATGATAATGAATTGTTAAAAAAATCTTTTATTAATGTTGGACATTTGTCAATTGAAAGAAAATATGATTTTAAACCATCAAACATATCTATGAGTCGAGTTAGAGCAGGAAATAAAGACAACCAGCGAGTATTAGAATGTTCTAACACGGTTTTGTATTCAATATTTACAAATTCACAAAATTCTTTAAGGACATAGACTCGAACTGTGTAAATATAAAAATTTTGAAAAATTTTTTCAATAATAACCTGTACATCAATTGGTAATGTGTCTGTGGCTGTTTGTAAAATTTTTGTTCTTTATCTGCAAATTGTGTTTTTGAAGATTAAAATTTGATACTTTTTGAGATTTAGAAGCTCTAGCAGCTATATTATGTCGTTCGGATTTTAAATGTTGTGTAATATCTGACTTACCACCATGTTCAATGCTGAATGCTGCTTCACACACGGTACATTCAATTTTGTATTCTTGTCCTGATTTTTGACATTTTTTTAAGAATGTGTACTCACTTTTGTTGTAACACGGAAGTTTGTTCCGGGTTCTATAGGAGTGGTTATTTAATAAATAATTTTTAAGTACGATTCGGGTGCACGGAAAAAATATTTATTTTGGTTGTCAGAATTATAACCATTTACATACATTTCACATACGCCTTTAAACGGCGGTCACGTCGGCGGTTGAACTACTACTAAGTGTATCGTCAACAGAGGCGATGCGCTATCGATACGCCGTTACCTGTATAGTCCAAAGGTACATGGATATCGCATTGCCACGGGCGGCAACTGGACTATATGGGTAATTGAAGGGGTCCGTGCAAGAACGAGATAACTCCATTTTTTTTAAAAAACGGGGTTTTGACCGTTTATTATCAAGAAAAAAATTACGAGTATATCTATGCAAGAACGAGTTAACTCCGATCATTCGTATAGGAGATATAATGTAAATAGAGGTGTCTGGTTTTTTTTCCGTTGATAAATCAGATAATTCCGGAGTTATTTGGTTTTTGCTCTTAATGTTGTCTACACTGTATTTTGTACAATATATTTTCTGTATTATACTACAAATATTTATATATCTTAAATCGTGACTACTATCAATATTCTCAGTCGGTTTTTCACTTATCCAATATGTAAATATGTAAATAGTAATAAATATTTTAAGTTTTAACGTTAAAATAAATACTGAACAGTAATATTAGCCAGTAGTTACTACTAGTAGAAAGGTATGTATACTATTAAATTAAGTTATTTTTGTTTGTTAAAGCTTTAGTGATCAGTTTGTTTTGTTGTGTACATTTTATTTAATATGAACATCTAAAACGAATGACTTGTTAAAGTGATTTACAGGAATCATATTATGCGTCATCTTCGTCTTCTGAAGAATTTGACGATGATATTAATGATCCTGATTTTGAAGTTGTCAAAAATACTACAGAGGCTGATAATTTAGATGGAATTCTTTGTCTCAATAGTGACTCTGAATGTGAATATACTATTGTAGAAATTGATACTGCTCTCAATACAATAGAAGATTCTGGTGATGACTTGGCCAAATTACTAAACGAACCGTCAACTTCAACTGGTAAAAAAAGAAGTAACCCGTCAATTTGGAAGTGAAACGTTGAGAAAAAAAAATAGAGTTGAAGGTACAGAATTTATTAGTAGTTATAATAAAAAAAATAGTAAAACAAAGGCAAATTGGTATGGACTGTAAATGTAATCGTAAATATTTTTCAAAACTTGACGAAGAAAAACATAAAACTATTGAAATTTTAAATACTATTGGAAGTAAAGAAAAGCAAGACACTTATATATGTGGTCTTATAAATGTGCAAAAATTGTAAGGCGTAGGATAATGTCTGGGGGTGGATCCAATCGCGCTTGTGCGTGCAAGTATAAAATTCGCATTGACATTAGGGATGTCAGTGTATGTAAAAAAGCATTTTGCTCATTACTTGGCATAGGGAAATCAAGAGTCGAAAGATTAGTAAAAAAAAATTAAATCAAATGAATTTAGTCCTGTAGATGCACGTGGAAAATATACAAATAGACCAAATAAATTATCTGATAATATATTATTTAAAATACATACACACATTGAAAGCTTCCCAAAACGATCTTCCCATTACAGTCGATATGATAATAATAATATTAAATATTTATCTTCAGACCTAAATGTATCGAAAATGTATAGACTGTATTTATAAATGCATGAAAAAGATAAGTATGATAAATTTGAAAAAGGCGATCCAACATATAAACTCATAGTAAAATACAAATATTATGATAAATATTTTAAAGAAAAATTCCACCTGTAATTCGGTTACCCAAGATCAGATACCTGTCAGACTTGTGATAGGTTAAAAGTTATGATTGATGCTGAATTAAATCCTGAAATAATACAACAACTTCAACTTGAAAAAGAAATACATTTACGAAAAGCGGAAGTTTTTTATAATGACTTAAAAGTGTATCACATTGAGGCTATTGAAAATGAAAGTATTGAGATGTTAACATTTGATTTTCAACAGAATATGCCTTTACCTCATATTCCGTGTGGTGACGTTTATTATAAACGTCAGCTGTGGGTGTATAATTTTTGTTTGTACTCTGGAAAAACTGGAAAATATTTTCATTTTATGTATGATGAAACAATAGCCAAAAAAAGTCAAAATGATGTAATTAGTTTTATTAATTATTTTTTTGAAAATTTCCTAACACCTGGTGTTAAAAATATATACTTGTTTTCTGACAATTGCAGCGCGCAAAACAAAAATAATATAATGTTTCAGTATTTATATTGTGTAGTAAAATCAAAACGTTATGGCATAAATAATATTTATAGATATTCAGAGCCAGGGCACAATTTTCTACCCTGTGACCGAAGCTTTGGACGAATAGAAAAAATAAGAAGAAAAATAGAACGAGTGTATATACCTGAAACTTACCAAGAATTGGTTACCAAAACATCCAAAAAATTCCAAGTTGTAAATGTCACACAATATATGTTGTTTAATTTTTCAGAAAGTATGAAATCTATGTTTAAAAAGACTATTGTTGGAGTTGACAGATCAATATTTAGTGTAATGGCTTATAGATATATAGAGTATAACTCTGAAGGATTATTGTGTAGTATATCTGGCAACTCTATGGGTAAAGAGAAATTCTTACTCGAAAAGAAAGGAGTAGAAGTAAAGCTACCAGTAAATATGCTAAATTTATATAATATACCGTTATGCATTAAGTCATCCAAATTTCAAGATGTCCAGACGTTGGCATCAAAATATGTTCCTCCAGAATATATATGGTTTTATAGAATACTAGTCGAAGAAGAATCTTCCAATGAGATTGGTAATAGGTTTGACGATGAACATTAATCCATTTTTATATTATAATGTCTTAATATTGTGTTATTAATTTTGTTTTATTAATTGACTGAACTGTTATATAATTATATAAGGTAATTTATTTTATTTTGTTGATTATTATTATACTATTTGATTTTTACCATACCTACATGTAATATTATTACCCATGTTTAAATTAACATGATCTTATTCTATTACATATTTAAATAGACTGATGTTATATAACTATGTTACTTTTATATTTTAAGTTTTTCAGGGTGCAATTTATTTTGTTTTGTTAATTATTATTATTATTATTATATCATACTATTTAATTTCAACTACCTATATATGTAATACTATCAATTTATAAACTAACATGATTTCATTCTATTTTTTTTTTTTTTTGCTATACAGGTCATTGAGGCCTTTTGCAAGCTTCCACCAAGTCTCTCCATCCATTCCGGTCCATCGCGTCTTCCAGTCGTTTGGAGTTATCGACAGCTAAAATATCCTTCTTCAACCTGTCTAACCATCTCTGACGAGGTCTTCCTCTTGAACGCTTTTTTTGGGGATTTTTTATTACGACGTTTCTCGTAAGACTATCGGTATCTCGCCAAACATGATCAGCCCACTCCAGACGTTTTGCTTTCAGATATAATTTAATATTTGGCTTGCTAAATAAACTATCCAGATCTTCATTTTTTCTTCTCTTACATTCACCATTTTGAAGTCTAGCAGGTCCGTAAATTTTCCGTAAAATTTTTCTTTCAAAAGTGAGTAGTTTTTCTTCATCTCCCTGTGTTGTTGACCAAGTTTCACACGCATACATTACTATCGGGCGCAGAAAAGAAGTATACAGTTTCTCTTTCGTACCTTTGGATAATAGTCTAGAGATGAGCATCTTACGCATGGCAAAATATGCTTTATTTGCACTATTTATTCTCAGTTGGATCTTCTTATGCATATAATTTTTTGTGTTTATGTTGACTCCGAGGTATTTAAATTCATCTACTTGTTCATAGGAGTAGGGTCCCACTTTTAGTTCTGTTTTATTTACTGAGCGTCGAGTCATTACTAGGTACTTAGTTTTTCCTTCATTCTATACAATTATATATTTTAATAGACTAATGTTATATAACTATGTTACTTTTATTTAAGTTTTACAGGGTGCAATTTGATTTATTTTGTACTATGCTTGTTATTTTTTTGTCAAAATGACATACAATTATATTTAAATAAATAAAACACATTTCTGTATATAATATATTTGTAATGAATAATACTATTTTTCATTTTAAACAAATTGATAAAAAATGAATAAATAAAAAGTTCTGTTCAAAAATCAAGATAACTCCAAAAATGGTATGTGTAGTTAAATACTTAGGTAGAATTTGTTTACTTCAATAAATAAAACAAATTTCTTAAAAATAGAATAAATAATATTGCTTTTTTTGTATTAAAACAAATTATGAATAAATAATAAATATAAAGTTCTGGTCAAAAAACAAGATAACTCCAAAAAATTTAGGTTAATATTAGCTCTCATTTCAAAGAAATGAAGAAAATCAAATTAATTACAACGGAATCTTTTTTGGCGTAGTGTAATGTATCTAAATTGATTTTCATATTAGTTTTATCTTAATTTAAATATTTTTAAAATAATTTTATAGTTTCATGAAAAGTTTTGAAAAATGGAGTTACCTCGTTCTTACACGGACCCCTTCAATTACCGATAGCGTACTACACACGCCGACGTGCTCACAAAATATTATATACAATAATAGAAAAAATTACCACAATCGGCCTTCCTGTACAATCTTTGGCGCCCCGACAAAGTACATACAATAAAATGTAGAAACATAATAAAATTTGTAAGTAAATGTACAGATTTAAACAATTCAAAAATAAAAATAAAAATAAAATAAAATATATATACAGTGTGATCACGATAAGTGGAAACACTCAATAACTATGTGCAGGCTTCATATATTTCAATTCTGCTTTTTCGGCTAACTAATAAACATTATTATACACATTTTCAAATAATTAGACTATTTTTTTGATAACTAATTTTGCGCATGCGCACAATAACTTTTTTTTTTTAAATGGCATGATCCATTTTTGA
>JACXSJ010004875.1:0-10511 GCA_014851325.1 Pentalonia nigronervosa | reverse complement strand
CATCAACATCAACTTCAGCGTCGAATTTTTACAAAATATACATCATCAACATCAACTTCAGCGTCGAATTTTTACAAAATATACATCATCAACATCAACTTCAGCGTCGAATTTAGCAGCCCCGGCATCGGATCACGGACAGGACCACAGCCAACCACCATCGTCCCATATTGTATTACCATCAAAAAAAAAAAACCTAATGGTTCAGCCCACAAGTATGTTTTGTGCGTGACCCGGCTATTAGGTCACTGTTAAATATCCCCTTTGACAGTGGGTAATTAGTAGGCCTACTACATGGAGGCCGAAAGCTTACAAGTCTTTTAAAGACAATTTTAAGTTTTTTTAAAAATTATTTTATATCATTATTTAAAATAAAATAAAAAAATTGAGTTCAATGCGGACTGTAGAATATTGTTGTTAATCAATTAAAAAAATAAAAATTATTTGAAAGTATTCAATTGACAATGAGTTATCCATATTCCTGTGAAGTCATTTACGTCTATCGAAGTAGACAACTAATAATTTGTTATTTGTTAGTTATATAACATGTATTTGCGAGAGCCATCGCGTCATTCATAAACGGGTAGTAGAGGGTTCTCTCACATTAATAACCATTTACACAACAACACATTCACAAGATCAATCGACTCCGAAACAATATGTTAATAAGAATTTGCTCCTTAATAAATAGTTGTCCTTAATAAAAAAAAAATAAAGACTAAGCAGATTAGGTTATAATAACATCAATATATTTTTTGTAAATTTATAGAAGCTATTTTCTTACACATTTATGATAACACATATCGTTTATTTAGAGTTCTAAATATTGTATATTTGAATAAAATAAATAAATGATTTAAAATTAACCATTTACACCTGGAATATAATAGCTATATAGAAAAATCGAGTTTCGAGATTTTTTTTTGATATTATATATTTTTGAAATACAGTGAAAAGAGACAAATTAAATAACATTGCAATACAACTAAATAGGTGCATATAATAGGTGTAAATTATTCTGTTATAGTATTTGAGGTATGCTGTTTTGCATCGATTTGCGTTATGTTATAATCATTGTTTTTGGTATTGTTCGCAAAATGTTCTTGTGCCGACATACTGTGTTATAACAAATAATAATAATTTTGATTAGACATTATATTTTTATTTTATTTTACGACAAGTTAAATTAATCAATTATTACACTTTGTTATTACAACAGCTAAATGACATGCACTGTGGTACATCAAAATCCCTGTCTCGAAGGATTCCACGGGTTTACCGTCGTACAACACAATTTTCTTAATGCTCATAATAAATATTGTGCATTTCGTATCGTATATTATATCATTATTATTCAGAGGTTCGTAACAAGATATTGCGCACCTTATGGGTTACACATTGAGTGCACTAGGGATGCTGGATGGCGAAGAATGCACGATAAGATTTTATGAGACGATCCATCTGATATTATAATCACCCGTAATTAATTGGTTTGAAAGATAAAAATAGCTCTGAACCTTTGTTTAAACACGAAAAATATATTTTGTATGAATACAATGTGAATTGGTCTTATTATTGAGAAGTAACATTGTCACAACATGCGCACAGAAAAATTGTATACATGAAAGTAATTAAATATTAATAATATTATGATAGATGCATCGTATCTGGTAAAAATTAAAATAATCTACCATAATACTAATGGTAAAAAAAAATTACTTGAATTGTTAAATTAAACGAAATATCATGAAATTAACTTAGTAATATTGGCTAACAGACCATCTTCACTCAAAATTATTTTTTATTATTATTTAAATTTTCAAATTTAACCTATACATTACAGTGATTTATTTAGTGACGTGGTACACTTGACACCTACTGTTAAGCAGAGCGGTTACCTACTTTCTTCATTTTTTCTCTGACAATACTTTTTAGAGCATGACAGTTTTGTTTTAATTTTGAGAGTGTCAAATTTGATCTGTAGTCGGGAAAATGAAAATTGGCCGCTGATGCTCACGCTCTCAATGGCGTATTTCTATAATAATTTCGCTAAATCATGAAAACACAGCTCCCTCGTTTTGAGTTATTAAATATAATATATTTCCATTTTTGTGTAAATCCGTTTGAGAACCCCTGTTTATCGGAAAAAAAAAATCTGTGCTATCATATTTTCCAGAGGCCAATTTTTATTCTCCTGACCATAGTTAATAAATAAATGATCAACAATTGGAAAATAACACTTATATTAAAAGTTGGAAAAATTAGCATAAAACATCAGGAAAATAGGAATTTTTAAGCAACATCAGTTTTAGAGTATAAATTAATAATTAACCAAATAACGTTTAAAATAGATTAATATTATATCGTTATTTGTTGGAACATTTCATCAGATCTTATTTCAATCACATACACAATTAAAGATTTGTATAGATCAACAACATGTTCTAAGTTAGCTGATGTTGATTGTAAAACTGTGCTCGTTTTATTGAATCGTTCTAACAGAGAAGTCCAAAATACGGCAATAAAGACCGACTCAAATCTACTCAAGTTGTTTTTTAAAACTGTAGGTTTTCTACGATTTATGTGCTTTTCAGAATTATTATTTTTTATATCATTCAATGTTTCCATAAATTCTTCCCAGCTATTTTTGAAAGAAGAACATGCATTATAACGACTAAATCACCTAGTTTCAGTAGCTCTTTTTACTACTTTCTGATTTGGTTTCAATTTCTGTTTCATCAATTGCCACCCATATGTAGATTTTGCAAAAAAAATTATAGATGGCTTCTAAGTAATCAAAAAAAAAAAAATGCCGCTTCTTTGATAGAATCCACAGCGGACAATCCAACGAGGTTTAGACTATGTCCTCCACATGGTATATAAATTGCTAATGGATTTAGATTTTGTATCCTTGTTTTTAATCCTGAGTAACATCCAGACATGTTTGCGGCAGTATCATAAGATTGACTGCGGCTATCCTGTATAAAACGAATTGTGGAAAGGAATACAAATAACAAGAAAATGAAGCAATCTAAAAAAGTAGGATAATAGTTTTAAATAGGAGTATAAATTTAAATATTTTTTTTATTTTATAGGTTGCTTCATATTTAGATAAAGTAGGAGATTTATTGAGAACAGAGAAAATTGAAAAAAAAGTTGTTAATTCTGTTACATTTAAAAAGGGTGATGGATTGGTTACTATTAGAACACCTTTTATAGGAAAGGCAATTGATTATTGGGATTTAACTCATTATAAAAGTGATAACATTAAAAACATTGATGTAAAAAATAGGTAATATTTAATAATTTTTATTTTAATTAAACTAATGTGTAAGTTAAAAAACATTATTGTTTACAGATGGAAACATTCTTAATGTTCAATAATATTGACGACATCTGATCAAGAGGAATCTCAAGCTGTAGGTAATAGTTTGAATGAAACTATTCAATCAATTTTCGACAGCTTTATGTAAAATCCGGATAGAAAGATAATCAGAAGCAAATTACCTAACTAAATAAAAAAATAAAATAAAATAAATTTTGAATTTATTAATAAAAACAATGTATACATTATACTTTCCGCATCATATTATATTTCATATTATTAAGTCTTGTAAAATCATATCTGACATTACGTTAAATGAACTTGTAAAATTTCGTACAAAAATTAAGTGTCATCATTCTACAAATGACAATAATTGAAGTCATAGTTTTGAATATATTGATTTGTGAATTCATTACGCTGGCAGCTGACTGGTAATCCTTTAACATCTGACTTGATCAATGCATATACTGAATCAAAAGTTTTCTGATATGAATCCAATTTTTTCTGTTTTTCAATAATATATAAGTTGATACAGTGTTGTAATTGCTTTAAACGATCTAGGTCAACATGTGATAAAGTTATATAATCGTCGACCGTATGTAAAGTGATTCATGATTATTTAATGTTGAATGAATACGAAAAGTTGTCTGTTATTTTCACATGTCTACATCTGGTATTTAAATTATTAATAATTGATAAGTAATTGGATTCACACATAAGTGTACACCATTGTTCTAAATCTAATGTAATAATTTTTTTCGTTATTTTACATTCTAATAACACTATGATTGATTTTTGTCTGTTTATTAAAAGCCCGACGGTAACACTTTTCTTACCAAATGGTCTGATATCAAATACCGACTTGGATACAACAATCGATGGAGCCATAATTTTAATAATTAAAAAAATTAAACTGGAAAAATATATTTATTTTTTTTTTTTAACAATTTGATATAACGCGTATCTACTTGAGACCGAGGGTATTTTACCTATGTATACATATTATATACTAAACCTAATATATAAAATAAAATATAAAAAATGTAAACTTATAATCTAGTTTGATAGCATGTGGAAGGAGAATTTATTATACTTACCTATTTTCCTTGACAGCTGTAATTTAAACTTAGCATATACAATTATAATCGCACGCGCTATCAAACTAGACTATGCGTTCAAGGGATATTTAATCAAGTATTAACATATATAAGTTGATTATAATTCAATATTTATTTATTATAAAATAATATTTATAAAAACATGGTTTAGCAAATATTATCATATAACTCTTCACAATTATAAATATGTTCGGTTTTACAATATTTACTTAATACGTTTTATATAAACTGATTTCCCTTTGATAATAACACTTACATACACTTAGGGTTTAATCTAGTGTGCTCTATCCATGGAATATCATCTCCTTCCCAGTTCCCATCAGTCCGCAACAGAAACATTCGACGATATCATCCACTCCTGTATATTTAAAGCCGCTTTCAGACAATGAATATTTATTCTGAGATGAATTTACCGGAAATGACCTAAACGTGTTCATTCTTGAAGAAAATGAAGAGAATTGTGGATATATTGCTAATGGATTCATTTGAACTTGACGAACTAACGAAGAAAAATTATTGCTAAATTTTTGTAAAGCCATTTTTTTAAAAAAATTTAAACAATTTAATATGATAACGAGTTAATTGAGAAAATAAGACACAACTATATTAAACAACTGATGATTAGTTACTGAATAAAAAAATTAAAAAATGATTGACTTTAAACCTAAAAGTAAATTGAATAACTAATTCAATAATCATTAATCTAATATCATATTAATAAAAATTATGTACAGTATAACTAACATGATATATAATAATGTATGTACAGTAAATATTGAAAGGTTTGAAATCTAAAAACAGTCAGAAAAAATAATATTGTTGTGTATACAGTAAATACTTTCGAGTAAGGGGGAAAACCATTTTCATGTGTCTAATTCCCCTGTAATTTTGAAATACGGTAATTTTTTTACGCAAGGGAGAAAATCGTGGACAAATTTTTGAAATATCCTTGCAAAATGTAATACAGTAAATATTTTTGTGTGAGGGGAAAATGTGTGGACAACGACTGTGTAATCTCCCTGTGATGTGTGATACCATAAAATCAGTGTTCTTCAAGGGAGACATTCCTCCTTGAGCTTCATGAAATTACCATGTAAAAAAAACGCAATGACTCAGAACATACAAATATATACTACTCATTCGTATTTAAATAAATAAACATAAACACAAATAAAAAAACCGTTGCGATCAACGTGTTAAAAGTTGATTAAAATACGTAATTCTATATAACTATATTCTATATCCTCCATATTACGATTTTTTTTGTTGTTTATTGGACTTCGTTATATGGAACTTTGACTATATTAAGAAATACCTTGATGTTAAGAATTTAAGAGGTAAATAATACCAATAAAAGTAGTAATAAACTTGCACAATATGTGAATGTGTTATCAGTTTTTTTTTAGTAAATTACAATTAAAATATTTAGGCCTTATACAATAAGTTTACACTGATCCAAAAAACTGAATATTATTTATCAAATAGAGTCATTTCAAAAAGATTATTTGACTTTTATAAAATGTTATTTAACATAATTTAACCTATTATCTAATATTAGTATATAACCCTTGTTACGAACCCCTGAATCACATTATTACAATAATATAAAATTTACATGATATTTTTAAGAACATCAGGAATAGTGTGTTATATGACGACGAGACCGTGGAATCCGCTGACACAGGGATTTTGATTGTGACGCGGAGCATCGTCATCCAACACATTATACGGGAGGCAGACCAGGCAGTCTTTGAGTTACGTCTGAACCGATACATTGTCAGTAGTCGTAGCAATAATAAAATATAACTTTTATTAATTTATTTTTTTGCTTGCGTGATTTCTTTTATTGTTGTGTAAAATCATAACACCTTATGAAAATGTTATAGTGATCCATCCAAGGGACCAGATGATAGAATTGACAATTCTGCATAAATAATTTTCAAAAAATATAATTTTGAATTTTAGAAAACTTAAAAATGACCATTTAATTCAAGTGTAGGGAAGATTATGCGTAAAAAAAAATATCATGTTTTCTAGTTGTAGCAAAATAATAATTACATTGTTGAACAATTATTTGTTTTAGGAATTGCAGATGATTACTACGAATCGCTGATAAAAAAAAAAAACAAAGGATAAAAAGATCGGTACGTATGCAAAAAAATGAACAATAATATTTATTTATTTTTAATTAAATAATAAAATAACAATACCATATTCTTCTATATTAAACGAAACTTTGATTTAACATTTATGTATAGCTGAAAACAAGTGTTACATAAATACATTTATTTCACACTATCGTGCGTTAGATTAGGAAAGTTACCGCTCTGCTTTACAAAAGTATTAAGTGTACTTTGTCATTGAATAAGCCACGTTAACGTATGTGTTAAATTTAAGTTTACCGATGAATCGTTGTACACGAAAAACAATTCTGAGCAAATACGGTCTATCATCCAATATTACTAAATATATTTCATGATTTTTTTTTTGATTTAACTTTAGTATTTATTTATTTTACTATTAGTACTATGGAAAATTGTTTAATTTTTGCCATAAATAATAAATACCTAATAATTCTAACATTAAATATTATTGACATATTCATTATTTTGTTTGTGCGTATATTCATTCTAAACGACTTGACCGATTTCAGTTTATGGTCATATTCTTACAATAGATTAATTATACTGTCAAAACGATGGTTCTTAGGTAATTTTATTTTACCCAACAGTGTAGAGAAAATCAATAGGCTCTTTAATATTTAGAGAGAGTTAGTTATTTCGTTTTTCAACTAATATAGTGTGTTATAGAGTAAAACGCAAATGAATTTTTTATGAATTGATAAAAATGGAAGTTAATAGTTTTCTGTATTGTTTTATATTTTGTCATTAAGGCAAATATAACTATTTTATATAAATGAAAAATTGATTAAAGACAATTTTATATAAAGAGCAAAGTGTATCGTTGAGGAGTATATATTAAAAAAGTACTCTGCCTGTTTTGACAAAAAAACATTTAAGAATGTTTTACTGAAGTAAACGAAAACGATAATTTTATACATTTTAATAGATAATTGGTTTATACAGAAATTTTTGCATAGTTATATATTCTAAATTAGACATTTTCAAATCCATAGTCAATAACCAATTATTGTCATTAAATTGTACATATTAATTTTTTGGGACCCTAGGCGACCTAGAGGGATAGTAAATACATTATAATAGAATATACAAGAAACAACTATTTTATATAAAAGGTAATTGTAATGCTGAGGATAATAGAATTATAAACTACTCGATTGATTTTGACATATAAAGGATTAATCAATACAAAATTTATCGAAAATGTTTTTTGAATTTTCTTTTAATGGACAGGTAAGGTAACTAGTGAATAAAAATCCTATCCAAAATTGGTTAGAAAAATAAAATATCTGTACTCAGCCCAAAAACATATTTATGTAAACAAAAAAATTAAATTAAAAAAAAAAATACTTATAGTTTATTATTTTATTGTTTAAAGGTCCTGTTTTTCGTGGTATATACACATTTTGTAAAAATCTATAGCAAATGAAATATAAGATTGCCGAATAATAATAATTAAAAACAGCAAATGTCAAATATTGTATCAGAACTACTATCAGCACCTATTTAGTTTTATTTCAATGTTATCTAATTTATTACCTTCCGTTATATATTATAAATACATAAGATTTAAAATTACACTGATGTACTCACTTTTGCTTTATACTAATCATTTTTCAAGTATTAATCTTATCTTTAAAACTATTTATTTATTTTATTAAAAATACAATAAAATATAGAATAGTAAATATACAACGTGTACTAACATAATTAATGTTTAAAATTTTTGAATTTAAAAATAAAAACGTAATAACATTACTATATAACTTATTATAATTTTTTTGTAAGATTAAAAATGGAATAATTTTTTTTATTAAACTGATAAAAAAAAAAAAAAAAAAAAAAAACAGAAAAACTATCTATATTGTCTCACGGGTCATTAAATATTTACTGACTTTCGGTATTTGTTTGTAGACAATCAGACAAAGTTGATGGGTTTTCCTTTGTCCAATGAAATAAAACTTCCATGAATATAATAACTTTTACAATAAGATGTACCGAAACTTTAGAGATAACTGGTAACATATATAATGGCCGAATACCGGATTTCATGTTGAATATGTTAGAATAAACCATTTACCTTATACTTAAGCCGCGGTCACACGGTGATAGTAAAACGCAATAGTTACTATCATGAGAATATGTGATAGTACTGTCACACTGTTAAATGTGTTCACACGAGCGGTGTATGAAGGTGATAGTGAACTGTGATAGTTGGTGGAATATTGATAAATTGTAAGCAAAACAAAAATTGTAAAAATTTGTATTCAAGTCAATGAATATTGCATTATATAAATATTTGTTATTATATTAAATAATGTCGACTGATGCAATCGAATTAGCTCTTATTGAAGTAATCAATGAATTGATTACTTTAAAAAGAAATCGGAGATGTAAAAAATTATGGATGCGAAGTTGGATTGAACGAAGAAACCAATTTTTTTTTTTTCATTTTTTATTGTTCCTAGGCCAGAACCTTCCAAAAGAAGTTCTTCCGCTGCATCACGTTTGTGCCGCAATTTAAAATCTGGGTCACTTTTTAGCCAGAGACGTGGAAATCTCTGGTAGTCTTCCAAAAACTTGTAAATGTCAAATGAATCATTTGAATCAGACATTTTTATTCGTATAAATCATAAAAATGATGTACCAACGATACGATTGTATGATAGTATGATAGTCCACTGTCCGCACGATGATAATTTCTATCACTATCGTAAAATCTACTGTCACACTATCATGCACGCATGGTAGTGCGAAAGTCACTTTCGTGATAGTTTGATAGTCACTATTGATCTGTTCGCACGATGACACTCTCTTGATAGCAGCTTTCACGATAGTAACTATCGCGTTTTACTATCACCGTGTGACCGCGGCTTTATAGACGGGCTTATGTACACATAGAATGATCATTGATAGAGGGCGCTCTTCATTTGTGACTTGTGACTTTACAATAATAATAATTACAAGGGTTCGGGACTTATAGCACTTAAAAACACAATAATAAGCGCTAAGATATGCACTTAGAAACCCTAGAATATGCATAAAAAATTAAAAAATATGCATTTGATATATTTATTATTTTATTAATAACTTAATCATGTATTACAATTAGTGTCACATAAAATTTTTTTAAAAAAAATCAACTGATTGTTTCTTGAATTTCTGAGTTTTTTGAATTTTATTCGTCAACTATACTCTATTCCATCTAAGAATGAACCGCTTTCGCGCACACAGACTGAGCCGCCGTTTATCGTCTGACCCCTAAGCGATGGCTATGCGTTCTGTGATTGGGAGATAGTCATCGCCGATCGTCGTTGATCGTCGGTGCCGGTCCTGCTGCCGTGTATACAGAGAGTCATAAAAGCTTCGCGTTTTTCGCGATCGATAATACAATACGTATTTCTATTATTAATCAGATTGCGATATCAATTCAAACACATATACTTAAAATATTATTAATTCAATTTTTTATTGCTTACATAATAAATTAAACAAGACAGTATTCGTATATAATATTTATATAATATACACAATATAAATTTATTAAAATATTTCAAAGACGCCGCATATAAATAATATAATATGATGTATCATACAATTAAAAAAAAAATTACAAGTCAATATAATACAACTTGAAAAAATATGTACGTCAATAGTATACAATTAAAAAATATATATACGTCAATATAATACAACTTGAAAAATATGTACGTCAATAGTATACAATTAAAAATATATATACGTCAATATAATACAATTTAAAAAAAATTACAAGTCAATATAATACAACTTGAAAAATATGTACGTCAATAGTATACAATTAAAAAATATATATACGTCAATATAATACAATTTAAAAAAAATTACAAGTCAATATAATACAACTTGAAAAATATGTACGTCAATAGTATACAATTAAAAAATATA